>APFE031179308.1:270467-301745 GCA_000404065.3 Pinus taeda
TTGTTTGTTTCTAAGATAGCTACCCATCTTAGTGGGACTAGCAGCTCTGAATGGACACTAGATTTCCCGATAACAGTGGGCGATGATGAAAGCGACCATGAGCTAGATTTTATTTACCAGATAATGGCGCGAGACTAGGATCAAGTGAACCCGATTGCAGATGAGAGAATCTCATGGGAGCACGACAGCTCCTGTACTTCGCATTCAGACGAAGAAGTAGAACGTTGGCAGAACCGGTTGCGTGAAGTGACAACGCTAAATTGCAACATGATGATTAGATCCCTGCATTGTGTGACAACAGAAGCAACGGAACTGCCGACCTATGATGGGGTGACAACGGTGGATGAATTCTTGGACAAATTTGAAAGCGCAGTATTGGAACAAAAATGGTTTGGTGCGATGGAATGGGTGTTGTGCGCAACACCTGCATGATGGTGGGGTACACATCAGAAAGCCATTGGAAACTAGCGCGAATGTAGAAGACAGACGTGCTTGCGATTTGGAAGTCCTCAGCATCGAACGAGAGTCGGGCAGCCAGGATGAAGTGGTTTGTGGACCCACCTGTGTTGATGGGTGCAAACGTGTGCTGTGAAAGCATATCCCAGACTTAAGGATCGAAAATTAGAACTAGACGCGGTAGCAAGAAAAGCGAAGCACACCACAAATATTCCACGACGGAGCATTCAAAAAGTGATGCAGAATCATGAACAGAGTTCACTAGGTGAGATGAACTGACTGGGACTTGCACATACCAGCAGTTCGATGGGCCTATAGGGCCATAAGCAAAAATAGGAGCGCGGAAATGACCCCAACACTGACGAGAAGAGATGAAATCATAAGAGCAGAGAAGAATCCCCATACCATAGCTCCCGTAGTTGGGACAGTACGCGAGGACCCAGGTAAAGGAATTATGTAGTTACAAGAAGCCATTCGGTGAGGGAACTTGAAACTTCACAAACTCGATGAAGATTGGGTATGGCTGAGAAACAAAATCATGACATTGGACGAAGAAATCAACGAACAAGAAACTGAAGTCGCACAAGCATACTACGTCGAAAACCTAAGCACAATGGGACAAGGTCTAGCCAGCCATAGTACTGCAGTAGAAGAAGTTGTGACACTGCTACCATGGCTACGTCCACACTTTACCAGACAAAGAAAACAGGGGAGTGTACCATGCAAAGAAGCACGTGACGCATTGACGGACGCAAGGGTAATTGAGGGGTGCCCGTGGCCCGGGCTAGCAGGAAAATTGAAGTCTCACACTAGTGGTGCGACCACCTGACTATTCGTAGGAAGCACAGTCTCAGCACTCCAAGTAGTTGAAAGATAGCGTGAGACTATAAAAGAGTCTGTATGGGAGATGCACGAGACAGAGGTTGCACGTAGGATCAGGACGTCACAGGGGTAGCAGCTGTGCATAAGGGGCTGCGCTGCTATGCAGGTAGGCTCGGAGGTGACCATTGGTGTCACTGTTCATAACAAGAGGTCAAATTTAAGGCAAAAGGGAGTAGGTGACGGAACAATGTGCTGCAGACACCCAAGCTACACAAGACCTGTTGCATGGACTTCGTACAAAGATCGCTGCACTAGTAGAGTGACTTGGGACGAGTCATGATGATTGCGTTGGGGACTGTTGGGCAACATATCTCCCCATAGCATGTTTATGGGGCTTGAAGCCCAAATTTTGGTTAAGTGTAATGTAAATACCCCACGAAATGTGGGCGCGGAGCGCAAGAGTCTAGGGTTGTCCGCCCTAAGATAATGTAAGTTAATGTAAAATGTGTCGGCCTACCCATGGTCCATGGACCGTGGGATTGTATAAATAGAGTGAGGCTCTAAGTGTAAAGTCAAGTTTTTTGAAGTTTTGATAAGTAACAAATAGATGCAATGGCATGGTTAGGAGATAGAAGTGAATCTGAAGTGTATTGGGTCATGGTAGTAGGTAGAGGCTCAACAGCTAAGTGCGCAGAGGCCTAGTAGAGTTCGCAGCTGAGTGCGCAGACCCCTGCAACTGAGTGCGCAGGGCGGAGTCGAGTCTGTAACTGAACTTGAGTATTAATAAAGATAATATTGATTCAGAATATTGTGCATCTTCTTGTAGATTTATATTTCTATGTTCTGGTTATTCTTTATGCATTTATATTATTTTCAAGTATGCGCACTAATATGAAAGTTGAACAAGTAATAAGAATATTGGGACCGCACAAACTAAGTGAAGCACTAATATAATAGTAAGGATTGGATCAGATCAGAATAATGTGAAGGTGCACACGGATTGCGAAGAATAAGAAGCTGCGCGGAGCAGTGCAACGCGTATATTAGGATCGCGAACCTCCAGAACCCTCATCAAGATATCCCTAGGGTGCGGAAACCTGGTTCCAGCACCCTCCCATACTACTTTGGTGAGACCTCAGTCCGCGCTCCATGAACTGTTGCCGAAAGGGCCAATAGTACTAGTATTTGCTTGGCTAAACTCACTGCTGAACCTGGGTCAGGCCCCACGTAGCCAACACAAGGTGAATTTGAGAGCAGACTATGTAGAAGATACCCCAGAAAAGTCAACAAGGTATATAAATAGTTTGAGGCTAGATATTCAAGATGAAGTCAACATACTTTCTCCAAGGAAAATAGAGGAAGCATACTAGTGCGCTTTTAAGGCAGAAGAAAAGATAGCTAGGAAGCAAAGCTCTAGCAGAGGACGTGGTTTTTCCAAAGGGAAAGGATAGACAAATGGAAGAGGAAAGTTTCCTGCGCAAAAGAATGGTGAAGGAAACTCAAATTAGCAAGGGCAGTCAGAGAAAGAAGGTGGTAGCAGAGGAGGAATACCTTACCAGAGAGGTAGAGGTAGAGGAAGAGGCAGAGAGACTATCTATCGGTGTTACATATGTAACAAATTGGGTCACCGATTTTTTGAATCTCTTGAGAAGGAAAACACAAGACAATGAGGTGCATACATAGCTCAAACTGAAGCAGTAGAGGCACAAGTACCTGAGGTAGAGAATGTGCCAGAGATTGGAGAGGTGTTGATGATGCACAAAGTCCTTTTAAAACTAGCAAAGGAGACTGTTGAACCAATCCAAAGGAAATACTTATTCAAGACAATGTGTAAGGCAAAAAGGCAAATGCTAAAAATTAGTGATTGATAGCGGAGGTACAGACAATCTAGTCTCCCAAGAAATGGTGGAAAAATTGGGATTGGAAAAGATTAAGAACCACACACCTTATAAGGTATTGTGGTTACAAAAAGGACACCAATTGTTGGTGCATGAACAAAGTGGAGTTGAGTTGTAGATATGAAGGTATAAAGACAAGGTGCTCTGTGAGGTAATGCAAATGGATGCTTATCACATTCTTTTGAATTGCACATGGCAGTTTGATAGGAAGGTGATACATGATGGAGAGAGATATTGCTATAAGTGCGAAAAGGATGGCATCAAGCACACTCTTGTATCATTAAAAGAGGAAGGTACAACTGAAACAAGCATCCTAAAAGCACCACTGCTTGGTGGAAAGGAATTTCTACAATAGATGGAGGAAGAAGAGGTAAGCTCTACAGTGATTTGCAAGCCAAAGGTAGTACTTCTGCACTCTGAAATTGTATATTGACCTATTGGAGTTCAAGAGTCATTGCATGAGTTTCATGATATTGTAGTTGATGAATTGCCAAGTGAGTTTCCACCCAAAAGAAGTATCAGTCATCACATAGACTTGATACTGGGAGAATGTCTTCTGAACAAGGCTGCATATCGAATGACACCCAAAGAGAATGAGGAAGTGAGGAAGAAAGCCCAATAATTGTTGGACAAAGGATTAATAAGAGAAAGTTTGAGTATGTGTGCCGTACCTACAATACTAAGTCCAAAGAATGGTGGAGAATGGAGAATGTGCAATGACTCTAGAGAAATCAACAAGATCAACATTCATTACAGGTTTCCATTGCCATGGATGGATGATATGATGGATTGCTTGGGTGGAGCAACTGACTTCTCAAATATTGACCTGAAATGTGGTTATCATCAAATTTAGATCAGAGAAGGAGATGCATGGAAGACAAATTTCAAGACCAATGAAGGCTTGTACAAGTGGATGGTCATGCCATTTGGTTTTTCAAATGCACCCAGTGCCTTTATGTGGCTGATGAATGAAGTCTTGAAGGAGTTCATTGGTAAGTTTGTCATTCTTTACTTGGATGACATTTTAATTTTCAGTCAAACTAAATAAGAGCACTTAAGACATTTGAAGTATGTTTTAGAGAGATTGCAGCAAGAAAAGCTATTGATGAAAATGAATAAGTGTTCTTTTATGAAGAGTGAACTTGTATACTTGGGTTTTGACATTTCTAAGCATGGCTTGAAAATGGATCTGGAAAAGATAGGGGCAATTATAAATTGGCCCTTACCTAAGAATATTTTTGAGGTGAGAAGTTTTCATGGCTTAACCAACTTCTACAGGAAATTTATCGAGAATTTTAGTGGCATTTGTGCACCTATCATTAACACCATCATAAGAATAGGAAACCATTTTATTGGACAACAACAAAATAATTTTTTTTTTCAAGTATTGAAGAAGAAGATCATTGAGAAACTGATGTTGAAGTTGCCATACTTCAATCAACCCTTTCAAGTGAGATGTGATTATAGTGAGACAACCATTGGAGTTGTACTGAGCCAAGAAGATAAGCCTATTGCATATTTCGACGAGAAGTTAAATGAGTCAAAACAAAAATACTCTTCCCACAATTTTTTTTTATGCGATGGTTCAAGCTTTGAAGTATTGGAGGCATTACTTGATGCCTAACGAGTTTGTTCTATACACAGATAATTCTGCCTTACAATACATTATGCAACAACATAATTTAAATCATAAACATGCAAAGTGGGTGGAGTTCCTTCAAAATTTCACTTTTTTTTTGAAGCACATTAGTGGGAAGGCAAATAAGGTTGCCGATGCCTTGAGTAGGAGATGCTTAAACATGCAAGAAAGTAAAATAAAAATTGTAGGCTTTGATTATTTGAAGGACTTGTATGACATTGATGTTGATTTTAAAGAAGCTTTTGCAGCATGTAAAAATCTAGTCAATAGGGACAACAATCCATGGAAAGAGTTTATGTTGCAAGAGGGGCTATTGTTCAAGAATAATCAGCTATGTATTCCCAATTGCTCAATGCGGGAAAACTTGGTTCAAGAAAAGCATAATGGCGTGTTGATTGGACACTTTGGTGTTGAGAAAACACTTGGGTAGCTGAGTCACTTCTATTTTTGGACTAAGATGAAGGCAGATGTACAAAGGTACATGAATAAGTGTAGGGTATGTCAACACGTGAAAGGGAGAAGTCAAAACGCTGGATTATACATGCCATGACCCATTCCCAACAGACCTTGGGATTCGATGTGTATGGAATTTGTTCTTGGTTTACCAAGAAATCAACAAGGTAATGATTCAATCCTTGTAGTTGTGGATATATTTACTGAGATGGCTCATTTTATTTCGTGTTTCAAAACTAGAGATGCTACCCATGTGGCTAATTTGTTTTTTGATGAGATTGTTTGGTTGCATGGTTTGCCAAAAAGTATAATCTCTGATAGGGACACAAGATTCACTGGACATTTCTGGAGAACATTGTGGAAGAAAATTGGCACTAAGATAAATTTTAGCTCAACCTATCATCCACAGTCTGATGGGAAAACAGAGGTTGTAAACAAGAATTTGGTTAATTTGTTGAAGATTTTAGTAGGTGACCGACCAAAGCAGTGGGATCATGTGCTAGCCCAGGCTTAGTTTTCATATAATGACTCACCAAATATGAGCACAAGAAAGAGTCTATTTCATACCTTGTAGGACATGCATCCGAGGGGAATTTGTGAGCTAAGAGACTTGGGAAATCTTGAGCATAGAAGTGATGATGGAGAGGATTTTACAACAACAATGACTGAGTTGCACGAGCAAGTAAAGCAACGATTACAAGATACAAGCAACAACTACAAGCAACAAGCAAATGTACATAGGAAAGAGGTAAACTTTGAAGTGGGAGATATGGTCCTAGCTCACCTAAGAAAAGAGAGGTTTCCAAGGAGAGAGTATAACAAATTGAAAATGAAGAAGACAGGACCTTGTAAGGTCCTCCACAAGTTCTGAGCAAATGCTTATGAGTTGGAGTTACCTCCAGGAATTGGAATTTCACCCATTTTCAATATAGTAGATTTGTATCCCTACACAGTTGGTGATGCAGATCAAGCTTCTAGGAATCTTGACTAGGATGAAGGAAAGGAACAACAGTGGCTGAAGCAAATACCCGTGGAAAATTTTTTAGAGGTTGAATAGATTTTGGATACACGTGTTGCCAAGAAGACCAGAAGGAAAGAATACTTGGAATATCTTCTGAAGTGGAAAGGCCGTCCGATGGAGGATTCTACTTGGATGGATGAAGCAACACTACGATTTCTTTCTTTGGGAGTCTGATGCAGGTGCATTAGGCCAAGCACATAACAATGATAAGTTATTAAAGTCAAACCAAGATGCTAGCAATGTGATGGATTGATCACATGTCAAGGCTAGAACATTTTAAAGTTTATTTGTGAAAAAGTTTTTGATATTCAGTTAAGATTAGTTAGGAATATCTAATTAAAATAAATGATTTAATAACTAGTAGGTAGTTAGGGCTAAGGAAAATTGGTTCACATCCACGAACTCATTTTCTTGGACAATGGCTTTTAGTTTGGAAGGAGAGAGGAGGAACATTTTGGGTGCTGGAAGTTTTGGTGTGAGATTGAAGTTAATTGAACAACATTTTGTAGAGCAGTGGTTTTTTATATCAACAAATCAAATTTGTAAGTGTGTGTGAGACAATTATTTGCATATGTGTTTGTGGGGTTTATGGACCATAATATTAATATCTGGATATTGAAATTGATTTGGTCTTTAAATTGTTGTGTTGAATGAGGACTTATTGCACTGTATCTTCTCTGTTATTTATATTTAAATGAGAACCTGAAGAATCATATTTCAGATAATCTTTTAATATAGTACTTTTACATCCAAGGTTGTGTATTGGAAAGAGTCATTTTACATTACATATTCGAGAATACAGAGCAATGTATATCAAGCAAACAAAAGAAAGAAATTCGTAAGGGAAACTGTCATTAATTTTGCGGGTTAATTTATGATAAAAGGAAGACAAAATTCAAAATTCTGGCATCTGGGTTTTGTGTAGAGCAAGGTCTATTAGTAACTGGCGAGTGATTTCCCAATAATATCCTTGGTTGGGGAGTTACGAAGGGATCTTTAAACTATATTTTTAAAGACTGCGTGTCTGGAAAAAAAAAAAAAATTGTTGTTCCTCCTCTAACAACATTGTAGTTTGCTAAGAGCACATATAAAAACACTGTAGCTTGCTGAGAGAGCATGTAACAACACTGTAGTTTGCTGAGAAATATCATTTGACCAATCTGTAACAAAACTGTAGTTTGCTGAGAAATATGTAACATCATCAAGTTACATTTGACCAAGTCAAACTAGAAATCTCAGAAATTACAGTGGAATTTTTAATTAAAAACCCAGAATATTGCAGAAGTGCAACGCCAAATTTGAGGCCACTTTTAGGTGCCTTTCAGAAGTCAAATTTGAAATATGAAAGAATGGTAAACTATCATTTCCTGTCTAGTTTCTAGAACATATTTAGTTTTTATAAAATTACCCCTGGGAAGGACTTCAAAAACGGATTCTCCCAAGGTGTCTCCAAAAGCTCAGTGCTTGTAAAAAAGAGGGGCAGAATGTTGATTTTTGACCCATTTTTCTCATTTTTCTCAAAATCTGAGCCATGTCTGAGAAATATGAGGAAATGGGTTTTGAGAGGAGGCCACCATCTTTCTAAAATTAAACCCACTTTTCATTGGGAGCTCTGAGGAAAAAGCGCAGTGCCAAGGCGCTACGTTTTTGTAACTAGTGTAATTTTTGAACTTTGCACCAAATTTCACAAAAAACCAAAAATGCTTAGAATACTCCCAAAATTGGTTTAGAAGTGACAAATGAGGTATATTATGCTCTTATGTATGCTTCAACAAGCATCTCCGAGTTTTCCCTCTCATCTTTGCTTTTTAGGGTTTCCTTCAACTTGTTTTGCATTTGCTTGACCTCGATGTTGCAAATCTTGTTTCTGGTTTGGTAGTGGTGGGCCAGGTGCCTTAACAACTGGTTGTCCCTGTTAGCCTTGTCAAGAAGCTGCTCTAGATGGCTATTGACTTTGCCTAGTCAATATTCTCTGTCTTCGTTGATCTCCATGGCAATTCTGTCTTCAATATCCAAATCTTCATCAAGTAGATTTTGGTCTTTTTCCCTCTGCAATGTTTTTTTAAGACATTTTGTCCTAGGCCTCTTGTTTACAACCTGCTTTTATTTTTCATCATGCTCATCATGCTCTAACATAGCTTTACCTTTGATCTCTTTGTTCAACATCTTGGATTGCTCTTTTTCCATGATTAGTTGTTTGGCCTTGAGTTGACTGTGTTGGGTTGTGTTATATTCTTTCCACAACTAACCTATATTAGGTTTGGTGAACCTACCTATGGTTTTCGGTCCATGGTATTCGATTTTTCGGCATGTATAAATATGTATTGTAACATTGAAAGGAACATAATGAAAATCAAGTTGGTAGTCCTGGTTTTGGGATCTAGGGGAAAATCACTGTGTATATGTGTTTTATCTGTTATGCTCTCGCATTATTTATTTTCCATGTTTTAGAATTCGTATGTAGGTAATTTTTGTACGAGGTTAAAACCTACATTTGGTATCAGAGCTGTTTTGGCTTCAAGGGGACGCCTTTGTTGCTGAGGGGTTTCACTCGGGCCTGTGGTAGTGTTGAAGCCCCGAAAATCGGGTCGACAACAAGGGGGATACCCACCCGGTCCGGACCTTGGTTGGCAGCTCCTTATCCGTTTGGTATAGTAGGTCCGACTGGGGATAACGGGACCAGTTTCCCGATTTGGGGTATGTGTGTGTGTGTAGATTTTGAATAATGCTGATCTAACAGAACTTTAAAGCTAATTTAATTCAGATTCTTTAAACTAACTCTATGCTATTGTAATCTAGTGAGAAACAACACATCTAATCTACACTAACCCGGGGTGTATATCTTCTATTATGCGATCTAAAGAGATTTCGAACAATAACTGGTAATAAAGATCATTCAGCTATCATAAGAATAGAAATTATTAAAGATGAACCACTTTGCATAAGAAGTTAGGCAAAACAATTGTGAACAACATATCGCATGATAAGTTATTCATATGTCAGACATAAACAATTTGACTCCACCGTACAAAAGTGCCAAATGATAACCCATACATTCATACAATGACATATAAATAACTGAAAACTATAAAATCACTTCAAGAATATAAGCAAAAATAGTCAAGAGATAAAAGTACCATTTATGACTGGTTCCACTCATAATCTTCAAGCAACAATGATTTATCTCTCCTTGCTCTAACATCTACTAAGAGTACAGAAGTGCAACATCAGTAGCAGATATCAAATGCAAACATTAATAAACCTTGATCCATCCATTCATCAAAAACCACCTCCGAGGGCGCAAAAGTGCATGTTCTAAGGACAAGTTTTTTGACAAATCTCCGGACCCCTCTCTAAATGCCTGAGAAGGGTTTAAGTACTGCTAGCTAATTAACTTGATTACACAAATTTAGGATTCGGTTTTCAAATGACCGTCCTTCTGATAAAGCAAACTTATTTCTAAAAATTAAATCTGACTCTGGATTATTTATGTATTTGCTCCTGAGCACTGTAAGCATGAAACATTTGACTGGGGAGAGTCGGCTGGTTGCCCTCCCCTTTTGTGTGCGCTATAAAAATAGAAGTAGCAAGTGCTGGCACCACTTTCTGGTAAACTATAAGATATTTTAGAGAATCTTCCTCTGATTGGGTATATTCACTGCTTGTATAATTGGTAATAACTCAAATCTCTCCCAAACTGATCTTGCTTTTGCTATTTCGGTTTCTGTCTTTGTGAACGACTTGATGAGTAAAAAGACTTTACTTTCTAAACAATTCTCTGGATTGAAAACTGCCTCCGTTCTTCATTCCGGGCTTTTTGGCGTGTAAGTTTCAGGTCTTTTTGTAATCATGTTGCTTTTGTGCGCCTTTGATTCTGAGCTTCAGATGACCTATCGGTCATTAGCATCTGTTGAGTGATACTCTGGAATCTGTAGTTCTATCGTATGTGGCACTCGTTTATGAAGAGATCTCTTCTGTGTTCTCCGAGCATTGGCGCTTTCCCCTTTTCCGTAGATGTTTCCTGCATATTGCTTCATGTTATTTCCTGTTTTATAGTTTGCGCAAAGGAAAAGAGTAATGGTAATAAAGATTGACATGAAAGCTTCAAATCTTATGTGTGCATAATTATGACATTCACAGCAAACTGACTCTTCGAAAAACAAAAAGCAGTCATTCGTACAATCATTAATTTCCTTTTTTTAAGGCGTGCGCTTAATTTTGATTAATGGGCAGCTTTCCTTGAATACTGCGCCGAGGAAAATTCACGCTTATCGCAGATCGCAGATTTGTGTTATAGTATCGTGGCATCGCAATATCGGATCATCGCAGATCGCAGATATTAGTCATTGTGTGCTACTTTACGCGATTTTGCGATATGCGACGTCGCACATCGGCCGTCGGAGATTTCTTAAGTTTTTCATTTAAGAGTGCTTATGGTGAATGCGATGCGATGAATTTCGCATTGTTTCTTCGTGGTTTGTTATGCCCATAAAAGAAATGTTTCCTTGCTTTGTTGCGATAAAATTCTAAGGAAAAAACAAAAATGTTCCTAGAGATGTTTGTTTGAATTTTTATTAAGGGTCCGCTATTTGCTTGGTGTTATTGCTAATATCAAACAAAGAGGGGGGTTGTTGGTGGCCACAACAATGGCGATTCACTGGGAAGAACCAGTTATCTCTGATTTTCTATTGAATTTCAACTTCTGAAACAGAAAAATTTTCATAAGTCTAAACTTTGTTATGGACAGATAGAGTACATTATGTCTTATCCTATCAATGATATTTTGTTTCAACCTTTCTCTATTCCAATCGTTCGTTTCCTGAGGCTTAGTCCTTGCATTACACCAGCCATTACTTGGTCTTTTAAAGATAAAATGAGGTCATCTCTGTTATGTTGGCCCTTTAAAATATGCTCATTTACCGTAGCTAGAGCCTCTGCTGCCAGCAGGCGTCCATAGCCTCGACAGGGTTACCTATTACCCAACAATGATCCTTTATAATGCTTAAGGCTATCTACAACTTCTTCAGAGAAAAACCCATTTTGACACTTTTTCCTTTTTTTATTCTCTAAAGAACAATGTCTTGGTTTGGTGGCCAAATTATGACACAATCATTCACTTGATTTACACTTTTGCTGAATAAGCTAGCTCGTGATGAGACCCCTTGTCTTTTGATTGCAACAATCTTAAGTCGTTGCCCTGTTTTGGTGGACAGTGTTGGCAAGGTCAGTAAGTTATAATATCTGTGATCATGATAAGCCGGCTCATGATGAGACCTCTTATTCTTTGAGATACAGTGTTTTCTCGGATTATTTCTCTGAATGCTGCGATTTTCTTTAGCAGGGAGGAAACCATTGTTCTTCCTTAAGAAAGCTCTGGATGATAATAATAGAGTTTGAAAAAGTAATTTTACAGAGAATACTCATTTTATTATTGATACCTTTCATTGTGCTGATATAAAACAAGTTTTTTGCCAAAGGTTGCTTTCATAAATTTTTTTGAAGTTGGAACTAGTATCATATCTAGGCTAAAGTTAGATTCTATCCGTCAATAATAAAGATCAGATTTTTCAAAAATTTATACTATTTGTACAAGTGAAAAATCAAAATCTAACAGAGGATTTGGTGTCCATTTGAAGTGAACTCCTGTAGTAACCATCTACAACTGGTTTTATTTATAAGAAAAGAAGAAAAACAAAAAGCTACCCTACAAAAATTAGAAGAATAATCTTCTATGGAAAGTATATTTTCAGGATTTGTCCATTAACAGGCAAAGAATCCTTTCTACCTGCTAAATCCTGCAACATAAAAGTTGATGGGCCTATGACTTCTACAATCTGAAAAGGACCAAGCCACATTGTCTGGAATTTTGTATGTTTGCCCTTCTCTTCATGAGCTTTATCCCATTTCAAAACTAGATCTCCCATATGAAAGTTTTTTCTGGTCATTATGCACGAGTCAAAAGAGGATTTTATTAGCGCTTGGTGATGAGCATGGGCTTTCTTAGCTTGTTCCCGTTGTTCTTCTAATTTAATTATTTCCATTTGTCTCAATTGTAAGGAGGAAGTAGATACTTCATCGATGTATTGTACTAAAGACAAGGAGGGAATCATTAAGTGAGTTGGAAGAACCACTTCCTTTCCATAAACTAGGTTAAAGGGAGAAGTGCCGATTGAAGCTTTCTTCATTATTCTATCTGCCCATAAAGCATTTACCAAGGTTTTTTGACAATTCTTCTGGTTCTAATCAACCATTCTTTTAATAATCCTGATTAGGTTTTTATTTGTTGACTCAGCCAGTCCATTTCTTTGCGGATAGTAGTTGGCCGAATATTTCAGTTTGAACCCTCTTTTAAGTGCGAAATCAGTCATTGCATTCCCAGAAAAGTATGAAGCATTATCAAATATTAAAGCCGTCGGCAATCCAAACCTAGTGATTATAAATTGATCTATGAATTCAATGATGTTTTCAGAATTAGCTGTCTTGAGAGGTACTGCTTCTACCCATTTAGTAAAATAATCAGTTTCCGTGAAAATGTACCTATGCTGCGTAGAAGAGTGAGGAACGATCTCACCTATTATGTCCAAGGCCCATTGACTGAATGGTTGATCAATGTTTACCGGCTGTAGTGGCATGGACGGTTTCCTTTGTCTCCCTGCAGTAGTTTGGCAGATTTGGCATTTCCTCACGTAACTGTGTGAGTCTTTGAACAGTGTGGGCCAATAATACCCCGCACGTAAGATCTTGTGTGCGGTAGCATCTCCAGCATAGTGTCCGCCTGCGGGTCCATCATGGAATTCTTGCAAAACCTTTTCGGCCTCAGTTTTCTCAAGACACCTAAGGAGCACAGAATCATAATTCCTTTTAAACAGAACATCATTTATGAGCTGATATTGTTTAGCTTTTAATCTCAGGGCTCATTTCTTGGTGTGATCCAGGTGTGCTGGAGCGTACCCGTTTTTGAGATAATAAATGGTGTCAGCGTATAATGATTCTACATCGTTTAGGCTTACCTCATACGTTTGTACTTCTTCAGATGAGCTTTCAGGAATTTGCGATGCTCCAGCCAACATTTTGCAGAAGCCTTGACCTCTCACAATGCTTGCTAGTTTGATTTCAAGGTCGTATTATTGTAAAGCAGTGATCCAATTTGCTCTTTTTTCACCCACATCTTTCTGTATTAAAAGATTTCTTACTGCTGGAAATGATACTATGACCTTGGTATGGGTTTTAAGTAAGAAAGGTCTGAAATATTTGATCGCTTTGAAAACAGCGTATGCCTGTTTTTCTACGTCTGAATAGTTGAGTTCAACACCTTGTAAATTAGAGCTAAAAAATGCGATTGGAGCTTCCGCTTTCTCTTGATTCACTTGAGTTAGAATCGCGGCATATGATTTTTCTGAGGCGAATGTGTATAAGATAAAAGATTCTGAAAAATTTGGGGTTGCTAAAGACGTGGCATTAATGATAGCTTGTTTGATCAGATTGAAGGCTTCATGCTCATCTTGACCCATTTGAAATTTGAATTCTTTTTGATCATGGTTTGCAAAGGAGAAACAATTCTTGAAAAATCTGGGACAAATCTTTTCACAAAATTTATTTGACCAAGAAAAGATTGCATGGCCTTTTTATTGTGAGGTAGAGATATTTCGGAAATTTCTTTGATTCTATCAGGTTCAATGTGAATACCAGATTTTGATACTATGAATCCTAGAAGTTTTCCTTCACTTAATGCGAAAAAATATTTCTTTGGGTTAAGTGAAATCCCATACCTTAAACATTGTTGAAAGATTTGTTTCAAGTCTCTGAGATGGTTGCTTCGCTTCTTGGAGTATACTGTTATATCATCGTATACTGTTATATCATCCAAAATCACTACAGCTTTATTGACTAACCCTTGAATGCGATGTCCATAGCTCTTTGAAACATAGCGCCGACATTGATCAAACCAAATGGCATCTTCCGATATGCGTATGTGCCCCATTTGGTTCGGAACGTGGTTTTTAACTGATCGTCGAGATGTACCAGCACTTGGTTGTATCCTAAAAATCCATCCAAAAAAGACATTAGTTTTGAACCTGCTACTGCCTGTAATATCTGCTCCATAGGAGGGAGGGGAAAATTGTCCTTTTGACAGAATTTGTTGAGATTCCGAAAATAGATGCAGATTCTAATATCTCCGCTTTTCTTTCTAACGGATACCATATTGGAGACCCATTTGGAATGTTTGACGGGGAAAATTATTCTGGCCTTTAACAACTTATTCAGCTCAGTCTTTATTTGATTTTCTAGATTGGGGTGGATTTTTCTGAGTTTCTGTTGGACAGGTTTTTGATTGTCAATCATAGGGATAGTATGTTGAATAATGGAAGTGTCGTATGTCTTCAGCTCATCGTAATTCCAGGCGAAAACATTTTTGTATTGTCTCAAAAGACGAATATATGCTAGTTTTTCTTCAGGAGCTAGGCCGTGGCCTAGATTATCGTTTTGTGGTTTATCATCGGTTCCCAGGTTTACTGATTCCTAGTTCAGAGTTGAACTGTAGAGCTTAGAATTAGTAGACCTTTTAAACTGACTTTTCAAATCGTATAATTCTTCCAACTTAACCACCGATTTAGGTATAGCATTATCAGTGCTACTTTGTTGTATTTGTCGATCGTGGTGGTCTTCGTCAATTATTTGATTGGAGTAGGATCCTTCAGAGGTGAGGAAATTTACAATATCAGGATCGTCATTGAATACTCTCCAGTTTGTAATGTTGTCAGGGATGGACGGTCTAAAGATTAATTCTATCGAGAATCTATCTGGACTAAAATCTTCAGAGGGAATGAGTCTAGAGGCTACGTTGGCTAAAAGGTCTGCGCTTGCGTTTTGAATTCTAGGGATTGAGAAAATATTGAATGTTGTGAAATGCTCAGTCGAGACCTGTACTAGAGATTGATAGTGTTTCAAATGACTTGATAGGCAATGTATGGTGTTACGTACCTGTTTGACCACAATCTCAAAGTCTCCAAAGACTTGAAGGTACTTGACGTTCAACCCGATTGCTTTGTATAGACCCTGCACCAAGGCCTCATATTCTGTTGTATTGTTTGTGCAATCAAATTCAAGTCTGCACGTAAGCATTGTCTTGTTCCCTTCTGGACTAATCAGAACGCATCCTTCTCCTGCTCCTTCGTTAGATTTAGAGCCATCAAAATATAATTTTCAAAACAAAGATGTATTTATAGGTTCTTCTACAAAATTAACACACTTTGAATTATCAGTTTGGGAAAAATTTCGACTGGGACACAACTGAATTTTCTAAGTAGGTGATGTATGAGCATTGAAATTGCCGAGGAAAGAATCTGTCGAGTAATTGCCTATGATGCTACTGTTGTATGCTATTGCTTCATTTTCTCCCTCCAATTCTGTTACTATGTATTTCTGGTGTAGCTCTCGTTCAACCTTTATTTGATTTGGTTTACCATTGTATGGTAACCACATGTGTGACCAATCGGTTGAAAAGTATCCATGGAGTTTTTCAGACCAATCCCTGCTAAGAATTAAGCCATAGAATTCAGGGATATCAGCTATTAGAATGTCGATAACCTGACATACCTTGGGGTTAGACGACAATCTTATGGTGACTTGATTAAGTTCACCAATCACTTCGACTTGAGATTGATCAAGCTGAACTATGCGCACTGCGGATTTTTGTGGTTGAACGTTTAACTTGGTACATATTGATCTAGGTAAAATATTTGTTGAAGCTCCAGAATCTACCAAACAATTGTACACGTTTTTATTGAAGATTTCATAAGTGAGCAGAAAAGGGGGAGTGTGAGACCTTGATCTTCCTCCAATCAAGGCGATGTCATTTGGATTCGATCTTATTGGCCGTGTTGATTGGGGGTCTCCCCATATTATGGGTAGCTACAGCTGTAGGCAAAGATGTAGTAGGTATGGCGTGTAATTCTTTCATCATTATTTTCTGTTGATGTTTCAATTTGCTCAATTCATAAAGAGTGATATTAGCCCTAGTCTTTTTCATGTCATCGATAATATTGTAGTCCATTTCATCCGACACTATTAGTGTTCTTGATGGAGGTGTTTGATCTGGTTGGACTGGGCTAGATTGAGTCGCCTTAGTGGTCGTTTTCTTTGTTGCGACCTTTTCTTTTACTGTAGGGCCCGCGCCCTTCTGTTTAGGGGTAGTTTGGGGAGGATCAAGTTGGTTTTTTCTTTGTGTGCTAACCGGAAATGCTTCTTGATCTTCTTCTTGTGGGAGGATGAAATCCACAACTTCTTCATCATTGGTCTATCCTTCAGTGGTTCTCTCTTCTTCTTCCTCTTCTTCGGATTCGACATTCGAGATAGCGTTGGGTGGTTTCGCATCCATTGAAGGGCCTCTTTTAAAAGTTCTGTAGGGATTTTTTGAAGAAGTTTCTGCCACTTGTTTCTTTATGTCAATCATCTCATTGGAAATGGTCTTTAATACCTTCTACAAGCCTTCTAAATCGAAAGGATCTTTCGTCTGTTTCTTCTTGGGGTCTTCCTTGAAGGTGATCTTTTTAGATTTGTGTTCTTCGATCGCGGATCTTTTCTCCAAGGCTATAATGCGTTTCTCTACTGCTATCGCCTCTGTTAGGTTTTCAACTAAGGTTGTTTTATTTGCCCTATCTACGAAGACTGCTAAGTTTGATGGTAAGGCTGTGATATACCATTCACATCGTACTTCTTCGCTAGGTTGGGAAGCAGTGGGGATTTTGTTGAGGATCTTATTGAATCGTAAATTGAAATCTTTGATGGGTTCTCTAGCTTCGGCTTTAAGATTGGATAAGTCAATGATTAACGTTGTCGTTGATCTGTCATCACCAAATTTGGTGAGGAATTGATTTTGAAAGATGTCCCAACTTATTATAGACCCGGAAGGTAATGAAAAGTACCATGACCCAACTGTTCCTTGCATTGTATAGGGAAAAAGCCGGACAACAACATCTTCGTTGGTAACTCCGTTGAGATTGACAGAGAGCATGAAATTTTTTATGTGCTCTTCAGCTAGCATGCCTGCTTCTGGGTTGAATTTGGGTAGCCATTTCTCAGGATGGGCTGGTATTTGGCTTAGGGGTGGAGGCATTAAAACCGCTCCAGGGTTGTTCCATGGAGATTGGGCCATTTTTGAGCTGTTGGTAATTGCAAGTGTAGGGGATGATCCTTGAGGATGAGAAGATGAATATATTATGATCTTGGATGATTGTGGAAGAGGGTTTGTGGAAAGTGGATGAGTGGTTTGGAATGAAGATGTGGGTAGTTGACTTCGCGGTGAGGGGGTTGAGATGGACGATGTAGACGAAAGAGTCTCACTGTCAGAGTGCAGTGATGTTTTCCTTGCTCTTTTCCTGGTGGGAAGAGGGAATTCAGTTGGCCGGATGTCAAATTTTCCACTCTTTAACCTAGTCAGGGGATGATTAGGATTGTACTGCGAAGTCACGCTGCTTTGAGATTTATCAGACCCCAGTGTAAAAATAGTAAATCCCTGGAGTTTGTGAATAAGAGTTTGAACTTCAGGGGGTTCAATGGTAGGTTGGTCTGAAGATTGGGGTATGTAGCAGCAGTTAATATTCGACCAACTTCTGATTCTGATTTTAAACGCACTGGAGAAGTTGGGGGAGGTGATGAGGGTGATTTACTCTTATAATGGTATTTAGATTTTGATTTAGGTGCCATTCATAGTTCGGGCCCTCCTTCTAGCGCAAAATATGTTGAAGCCCCGAAAATCGGGTCGACAACAAGGGGGATACCCACCCGGTCCGGACCTTAGTTGGCAGCTCCTTATCTGTTTGGTATAGCGGGTCTGACTGGGGATAACGGGACCAGTTTCCCGATCTTGGGTGTGTGTGTGTGTGTGCAGAGTTGAATTATGCTGATCTAAGAGTATTTTAAAGCTAATCTAATTCAGATTATTTAAACTAACTCTATGCTATTGTAATCTAATGAGAAACAACACATCTAATCTACACTAACCCGGGATGTATATCTTCTATTATGCGATCTAAAAAGATTTCAAACAATAAATGGTAATAAAGATCATTTAGCTATCATAAGAATAGAAATCACTAAAGATAAATCACTTTGCATAAGAAGTTAGGAAAAATAGTTGTGAACAGCATATCGCATAATAAGTTATTCATATGTCAAACACAAACAATATGACTCCACCGTACAAAAGTGCCAAATGATAACCCATACATTCATACAATGACATATAAACAACTGAAACTATAAATCACTTTAAGAATATAAGCAGGAATAGTCAAGAGATAAAAGTACCATCTATGACTGGTTCCACTCATAAGCTTCAAGCAACAATGATTTATCTCTCCTTGCTCTAACAACTACTAAGAGTACAGAAGTGCAACATCAGTAGCAGATATCAGATGCAAACATTAATAAACCTTGATCCATCCATTCATCAAAACCACCTCCGAGGGCACAAAAGTGCATGTTCTGAGGACGAGTTTTTGACAAATCTCTTGACCCTTCTCTAAATTCTTGAGAAGGGTTTAAATACTGCTAGCTAATTAACTTGATTACATAAATTTAGGATCCGGTTTTCAAATGATCGTCCTTCTGATAAAGCAGACTATTTTGAAAATTAAATCTGACTTTGAAATTTTTATGTATTTTCTCCTTAGTGCTGTAAGCGTGCAACATTAGTCTGGGAAGAGTCGGTTGGTTGCCTTCCCCTTTCATGTGTGCTATAAAAATAGAAGTAATAAGAGCTGGCACCACTTTTTGGTAAACTATCAGATATTTTAGAGAAACTCCCGCTGACTGGGTGTATACTTGATAATAACTCAAATTTCCCTCAAACTGGTTCTGCTTTTGCTATTTCAGTTTCTGTCTTTGCGAACGACTTGATGAGTCAGAAGACTTTACTTCTTGAACAATTCTCTGGATTAAAAACTGCCTCCGTTCTTCATTCCTGGTTTTTCTGGCGTGTAAGTTTCAGGTCCTTTTGTAATCATGCTACTTTTGTGCACCTTTGATTCTGAGCTTCAGATGACCTGTCGGTCATTAGCATTTGTTTGAGTGATACTCTGGAATCTGTAGCCCTATCGTATGTGGCACGTGTTTCTGAAGAGACCTCTTCTGTGTTCTCCGAGCATTGGCGCTTTCCCCTTTTCCTTAGATGTTTCCTGCAATATTGCTTCATGTTATTTCTTGTTTTATAGCTTGCGCAAAGGGAAAAGAGTAATGGTAATAAAGATTGACATGAAAGCTTCAAATCTTATGTGTGCATAATTATGACATTCATTGCGAACTGACTCTTCGAAAGAACAAAAAGTAGTCATTCGTACAATCATTAATTTCTTTTTTAAAGCGCGCGCTTAATTCTGATTAATGGGCGGCTTTCCTTGAATACTGCGCCGAGGGAAATTCGCGCTCATCGCAGATCGCAGATTGCAGATTTGTGTTATAGTATCGTGGTATCGCAATATCGCATCATCGCAGCATGCTGATCGCAGATATTAGTCATCGTGTGCTACTTTACGCGATGTTGCGATATGCGATGTCGCACATCGGCCGTTGGAGATTTCTTAAGTTTCTCATTTAAGGGCGATTATGGTGAATGTGATGCGATGAATTTCGCATCGTTCCTTCGTAGTTTGTTATGCCCATAAAAGGAATGTTTCCTTGCTTTGTTGCAATAAAATTCTAAGAGAAAAAACAAAAATGTTCCTAGAGATGTTTGTTTGAATTTTTACTAAGGGTCCCCTATTTGCTTGGTGTTATTGCTAATATCAAACAAAGAGGGGGGTTGTTGTTGGCCACAACACCTTGGTAGATAGGAAAGAGGAATTAAGGGAGACTTCCAAATCCTTTTCTGGTTGTGGAGAGATAGATAATTTCCTGAATGCGGTCAGGATGAACTCTTCCTGAGAGGCAGATACCCCAACTACTACTAGTATTTGAGAAAGTGCTTCAATGGACATTCTTTAAGCTTCTCAATCATTCTTGAATTTCTCCTATTGGTTTATGATCCTTGACTCACAACATGGATTAGTACCTAGGGGTTCTTGTAACACCTCAAAAATGTTTTATCTTTAAAGAGCTTGAATTTTTAATCTATATGAATTAAAACTAACCACAATAAAACTTACTAAACTTGAACTCCTCGCTTACTTGGACAACCAAACTTTGGAGCGACCCCAAACCAAAGAGGATGCATGGCTCTTCAATCATGTCTTACCATCTTCTCCACCCTCTAGTTTCCCTACAACTAATATCACACAAAAAAAAACTTGTGAAAGAAACTATGCTCTAATCCCTTTAGCACCTCCCTAGAAACGGTGCGAAAAATGTTTGGGAAATTATATGTGTTATAATTCCAACATTAAATTATCAATTTGAGAATCGTAAGCTTCGAGGCACAAGCGCAGGTAATGCGGGATCAGAGCATCTAACCTAAACTAGAGTGATAAATCAATTTATTGTCTAAGTACAAAATTGTTATTTATACTTTGAAATTAATCGAGGAAAACATGCTCAAACAGTATGAATAAGAAATTCTAATCATTGTGCCAATGAAATTAACTCTAATTAATTATAAACCAAGCAATACAAATTACTATTGAAATGATTTTAATCTAAATGGAAATCTCAATCTAAATAATAAGATCTATTCAATCTAAGTACAAGAATCTTAAATCAATCAAGATTATTTTAAAATGATACCAAACTTATGCTAAATCTTAATTCTAATAAAATTCACTCTCATTCAAATGATCTTAAACTAAGGCAATGGATAGACAAGACTTCAACTAATCTAATACTCGAGATGCATAAAACAAATCAAATAAGCATTCAAACTAACCTCTCTCATGACTCTACAATTGCTTCAAAAGAAACATAATGTTACAAGAAATTATAGTGAATCAATAAGGTACGAAATCAATTTCAATTCATATCTAAAATAAATAGGGTTATATATCTCGTGTTTATCCAATTAAGAAGAACCTTTGAGTATTCCAATTGTAAACCTGTAACAAAGGGATTATTTATGCAATACAATTGTTGATAAAGACAATTCATTAGTTTGCAATGAGTTGAAGATGAAGTATTTATTTAATTTCAAGAAAAAAAAATTATAGTCTTGATTACAGAATTGTAACTATGAGATCTAATTAACAAATGCTTTCAAAACAAAATCCCTATGCCTAGATCTATCCTATGATGTTTTACAAAACTTGCTTTGAGGTGGTGGTGGTCCCTTGCCACTTCCGAAGCAAGTTTAAATTAATGCAATAATCTTTTAAAAATCAAAGAAAACCCATTAATACTTACAACAGATTGAGTGCAGAATCAGAGTTTTGTGTTATGGTTCGACAATCATGAATTTAAACAAACTTTGACAAATCTTCCATTGTATTCATAATATAAACAAGATTACATACAATCCTTTTTATTGCTACCTATACTCCCATCTCCTACCAACTACATGTAGAGAATCATATTTTATAAGGTGCAACTGATGGAAACAAAGAACAACCAAAAAATCAGAAAAAGAAAATGTAACAACAAAGAAATCATATGTAATCTTATAGAGCGTCTTCAAATGGATTATGGTTGGGTTCATCCTAATCTTCCACGTGGACCCAGAACTATTTAGAACTAAACTCGAATTGTTCAGACCTGATCTGGTCAGAACCGAACCCAAATAATTTAGTGATTATGTACTTACGCAAGCACTGATTTTGTACTTAAAATTGTTTTGAACATAACTTCTTGTTAGTGAGGAATTTGACAAACTATTTCTGGGTTACATGAATGACAGTATTTTGAACAAGATTAAAGTCTCAGAATCTTGAGATTCTTTCCCGTTTGATTAAAAATTGATATTTTAACTTGTAGCAACTTAATTTAATTGACTTATGAAGAATTTCGGCAATGGAACCTTGCGACAAATGAACTTAGCAAAAATGTCATTAGTAAATCATGACAAAATCATCTCTAATCATAGAAAAGCTAAGAAAACTGGATAATCAACCATGAAGTGTAGGATATGAATTGGTAGCAAGTTGTCAAATTATGATATGGAATGAGTTTAAAAGTATAGAAATTTAGGCTAAGAATAATGGTGTTATATGGTGTAAAAATGGGCATATTCAAGGCCCAAAACAAGTAGAAGTGGTTTGAATTTGTAGGTGGGACTTCTCTTGAACATATCGGTGACACGACTCTGTAATTTGGCAAAATTTGACTAAAAATAGGATCAGATGTCATGGTGACAATAGGATATAATCAAATGAGAGGCAAAGGTATTCCCAAAACCCAGTAAGGCAAGTGACAAAGTGAGGATACCCCAAACCGGACACGAGATACAGATAAGTGTCACGTTCAAGAGTGACATGCTGCCTTTTATGTAAAATACAGGATATATGTTTCCTTCCATTTTTTGCCACTATTTCTAGCGAGTACCTCTTTATTTTTAATCTCAAGCTTGAAGATAATACCATATGCTTATTGTATAAGTTCATCCTTTGGATGAATCCATCAGAATATTTATAATGAGCCCTAGGAAGGAGTAGCTTGGTCTTGTCATGGTGACAAGTCCTTTGTCATTTCAGTTTTATGAGTCCGACAAAGTGGTAACTCGACATATTTTTCATGCTTAGAGAGTTTGAAAAAGAGGCGAAAAGAAAACTCCAGATATCCCTTTTCTTAGATAGTCTCTTAATTCTGAAAAGGTAGAATACAATACTCAAGAGAACCTCTTAGACATTTTTTACTAAGGTATTCATATTCGTAGCTAGTCTATCTCAATCCAGAAAAGGATTAAACTTATACTGAGTAGACGTATTTTCGTTTATTTAACGAGTTCGAAAAGACAAGTGCTTGGCAATATTTTCATATTTTGGGATTCTAAAAAGAGCTAAAAGGAGACTCCTCCTAGAGGAATGAGTGGTTTAAGAGGATAGAAACTAGTTCCTTTCATGATGGAACTACTCAAACATGTAAAGGTCAAGAGGGTGGCTAATAAGATCACTCATCACAAATCTTCCCCAGGAAAGGGTAAAATAACCAATGGAAAGTGTATGATCGTCCAAACAGATGGTGACGATGGAATGAAAAAACCAAGGCTTGACTAGCAAAAAAAGGTTGACAAAAATGGAAATCACGAGAGGTAAAGTAGGAATGGTTTCATTTTTACACAAGCTTGAAACATGGGAAACTATGCTTGATGATACTTGAAGATGGTTTCATTTTCTCACAATCTTAAAACATGAGAAACAACTATGATTGGATTTAGTTTCATTTTTACACAAGCTTGAAATGGAGAAAAACTATGCTTGAGATTGGTTTCATTTTTGCACAAGCTTGAAACAAAAAAAAACTATGTTTGGGATTGGTTTTGTTTTTACACAAGCTTGAAATGGAGACAAACTATGCTTGAGATTTGGTTTCATTTTTACAAAATCTTGAAACAAAGAAAAACTATACTTGAGATAAGTTTGCATGCCCCCGACATAATGACTCAATTCGAGGTACATTCTCCCCAAGCTTAATTTCATTCACCTAAGTAGACTACTAGTTACTAACAGGTGGATGGAATGAAGGTTGATTTACGAGATCAAGTGAAAGACTCGACTGGGAATTTACAAGATCTAATCAAAGACTTGAATTGGAAGGGGATTTGTTACATTTTTTAACGAGCTTGACATAGGAAAAGAACCATGCTCATGACACCTTGTTTCATTTTTTAACGAGCTTGACACAAGTTAAGGAACTCTACTCTGAAAAACCTTGCTTTATTTTTTAAGGAGCTTGACACAAGACAAGGAACTCTACTCTGAGAACCTTGATTCATTTTTTAAGGAGCTTGAGACAAGACAAGGAACTCTACTCTGACACCTTATTTCATTTTTTGAGGAGCTTGACACAAATAAAGGAACTCTGCTATGTAAACCTTAATTCATTTTTTAAGGAGCTTGACACAATACAAGGAAGTTTGCTCCAGGAGCCTTGACTATGGTCCATAAGATACCATGGCTTCCAATAGGTTCTCATCAGATGGGAGAACAACGCTCTAGATGGGATACATATATAGGGATCTAATTGAAATATCAGGTTCCAATGGCCCCAATATATGACGGACTATGTTGGTGCACTAAGATGACTATTAAAAGCAACCTTAATACCTACATTAATTATCAACCTAGGGTAAGTTTGTTTATTTCAAGAGTGTTCAGCATTGTCTATGCAAGTGAATTCATATTTTAATTCATAATGAAATGATTTCAAATCGTTGCAATAATTAATATCTAATTCTCAAGGTTCAATTCAAAACAAATTTGAAGGCAAACCTTAAAGAATTTTCAAATCTATTTTCATCTGGAAAATTGAATCTGAATGCAAGTATGCTAAAGGAATCACTCTTAGCATATCTACTAATTAGTATCAACAATAATTCATTCAGCAAGAAGGAAAACTACAACAAATAAACAACAAGCAACTATTCAAGCTTTTAATTGAAAGCAACAACTGTGAACTCAAGATCTGTGATAACACTACTCAGAAGGACCATTAATCAAATACTTAAACTAATATGATAAATTCATCAAATACTAACACACAAATGTAAACACAACAAGATCTAGAATCCACTTTGAACGGTAAAGGTAAATCATAAAGATCAATACTCACAACAATCAGAATAATTCTAATTTCATGAAATAACACGAATAAAGAATTGCAAGAGTAAAAACAAATAATTATGGCACAAGAAAAGCATTAAATCCCCTTGTGACTGGGCCTAGAGTCTTCAGAAGTCACTGTCGAAAGACACTCAGAATGTGATTACAAGTAAAACACGGTATTTCTCATTAAATTCAATAATAAAGATACAACATCATCGTAGTGGGAATACTCTGTGTCAAAATGGAAGTTACAATATCCCAATGCTGCTCTAGCCCATTATATTTTGCCTATCCACTTTATATAGCCTATGAGAGACAAACAAATAGTAGTGAATCCTTAGGATCAGGAGATCTTGAGGATTTTGCAACAAATAATCAAATTTTATAACTCGATTCCCCTAGTTTTCCGCTAGCATTCATGAATGAAACATTGTCCTTTTTCTTTTCTTGGTCATTGTTGTTCCATTGTTTGAACAACAATCGTTCAATTCATATTCTTGCATATAAAATTAGCAAAAGTTAGCTTTTATGCCCAAAATTACACAATTCGTTAATGATTGCTTTTATTCGGCTTCTACACTCGTTTCTTCTAAATTCGTTTCTAAAATGACGAGAAACATATAAATATGAATGACTGATTAAGATAATACGAGGATAAAACATACCTTTTCCATGGCCCAACATACTCCCTTGCTTACCTTTTTTCATGTCCTCATGCAATAATATGGTTGAGGTGCAATTGTGTCAAAGAATAGGCAAGATAAACTTCTTCTTTATATAGCCTAAAACCATTTTTTTGTTTAAGTATTGCAAAAGCATGATTTAAATGGTAATTTGGAAAATCATAATCACAATAATACCCTTTAGGGGGGTACCAAATAATAGGACATCTGTAACGATATACTATCCAGGTAGGACCCACGCCTAGGACCATATTGTTGTACATGTTTAGGCGTGCAACAATAGCTTTAAAGTTTTTTTCCCCAAATGACTCCCAGTTTTTTATATTGTTAGTGGAAGCTTCCCATCTTTGCCTTGCTTCCAACAAATCTTCCTCCTTAATGTCCTAAAAATATTCTCTTCCTTCCTGTATAACATATGTATGGAGTGGTCCCAATTTAGCCACAACTCCCTCTCGTTGCATAAACCTTTTATGTTGGACAGAAAGAAGTAAGGGTTTCATGGATTCTCCTCTGACCCATAAATCTATACCATGCTCCTTTTTCTGAAAAATGTTATAGTCTTTAGCCCATTTAACCTGAATGGTAGCAAAAGAGAGGAAAGCTTGAAATTGAATGTCCCTAATGAAAGGGCTAGGATTACCATCTAGTTCATCCTACAAGAAAAAATTGTGCAGGTATAATGCATATAAGGTGTTGTACTTGCTCATTTTGTTCCTTAAAAATTGGATGAATTGTGAAGTGGTCTTGAATTTTGTTGGCTTACCAGCTCTGACAACTTTAACTTTCAGCAATAGGTACCTTTCCAACAAGAATATAGCATAATTAGTGGCAAGTGACCGGTAAGACAAAGCATCAGAGTAAAGAGAACAAATAGTTTCAATTTGTTCCATGGCCTTCTGAAGTTGGGCTTGTGATTTCTATAATTTCTTATGCTCATATTTGAAGCTGGCAAAAGTCTCGTCTTTTACTGCAGTAAGTTTATCGAATTTCTTCCGCAACTCTTGGTGTATCTGTAATGGTACTACCTATTTCTTGTGTTGAGCCAACTCCTATTGGGTCTTTGTTAATTCATTCTACAATTTTAGGATAACAACTTCTCTTACGAAAGGAACATAGTGAGGTGCTTCCTCTGTCTGAGCTTCATTATAATGTGTTGTCACTGAATTAGTTTGAACAATAGCTTCAGTTGTTTCTTGGGGCATACAGAAATATGCCTAGGCATTCTCCTCAAAATCGGCTTGAACAACAACATCTATGGTAGGAAAGTCTGTTTGGGTCTTCATTGAACCAACACAAGGACTTTCAGTCTGAGTCTCAATATCCTCCAAAAGACATTGTTCTATTTGGGTCCCCATAGTTTCTAATTTCACTTTTTGTTTCCGAGCCTTATTTGCTTCTTTTAACCATTCTCTCAATTGTTTGACTTTTTTTCTTCAATTTCCTATATTTCTTGACCACCTTCCTTAATTTGGACTTGTACGATTTTTTCTTCTTTGTGGGGTTTCCGATTGGATATGGTACAGTCGTGTTTATTTCAGGTTCATGAGGATTTGTGCCAATATCAAGGTTATGTTCCAATGGAACAATATATCCTGTTTGATTTTCATCTTCAAGGTCTTCTTCTGCATGGGATTATTTCTTAGGGGACTCCAATGGAACAATATCTCTTGATTGATTTTAATCCTCAAGGGTTTCTTCTACATGGGCTTCTTTCTCAGGGGACTCCATTGGAACAGTGTCTCCTGATTGATTTTCTTCTTCAAGGGTTTCTTCTGCTGGGGCTTCTTTCTCAAGGGACTCATTCATAGAGGGAAGTGATTCCCTTCTATCCTCCAAATTATCAGCAGATGGAAAATTTTCAGTATGGCATGAACTGCCAACAAAGGCAGACTGGTTAAGGGAATGATTTTGTCCTACAGATTTTCTAGATGGATCCCTTTCTTCACAGTATGTACCCAAATTCCCCAATACTCAATCCATTTCTTCCTCATATTCCTACATAAAATCATCTTGTGGGCTTAGAGAGGGTGTATGAGACAGCCCTGCTTGTTCTATTGGAATTGGGGTACACTACTGTGCATTTATCCTTGCAGAATGCCTATTTTTCGTTGGGCCAAAGGAAAAAGAAGGATTCCTTCTTTTTCTTACCCTTTTTGGACCTGTTACCCTTACTCTCTGCTATTCAGTATTCGTGTTATCAATGTTTCCATCATCTATCCCTGTATGTGCATTTGGGTTTTCTTCTAGTGGGGTTAAGGCGAGATTTACAAAGTTATCCCAAGTTAATTGTTGCTAGGCCAATCTATGAATAATAATTAAGTTAATTAGACCATGATGGTTGATGACAAAATGTGGATCTTTAGCCTTCCTAACTTGACTAGCAATGTCATGCAATAAGGAATTTAAAAAGAATGGAAAATTAACTGTAATTTTCTACTTAAGAATGGCTAACAATTTGAGTTGTTGAGGTTTTACCACATCTTGACATCTGTCACACGTGATGTATCTCTGAATAGTGGTCTCCAATTCCTTCCATGGTTTCTTTAAAGATGTGAGGTGAATCCCTTTACCTTTTCATACCAATTGTTCATCTGGGTCTTGGAATACCGCAACTGCGCCATGCATGAGAACATGCTTATCAATCCATTTTGTGCCTTCTACTGGAAGTCCAGAGACTTCAGCTATAACTTCTTTATAAATTTTTATATTTTTTCCCTTCACCATCGTGCATCCATATTGTAGATTTTTCAAGAATTCAAGTGTTATTTCATTATGGAATCCTTGTAATTTGGCCAGGTACTGGAGCCAGTCGGCGTGCTCAAGAATTTCACGAGCTTATTCTGTTACCCGGAAGTATTGTAGGTTCACTACAGATAGATTTTCCTCCCATGGTTGTTGTGTCTCAGTAGCCCAGCTTCGCACTTTTGTATGCGCTTTCTCATAATTTCTTAGTTTGGAACAACACAATAAACCATATACAAAACTTTAGAGTTATTAAAAGAGAAATGACGTTGCTTTAAAGTTATTATTAAAAGGCAATGATGTTGTTTTTCACATCAGCAGTATGTGGCACAACTTGATAATTATTACACATGCTATCCATAATGCATACCTTCCCCCTCCAATCAAGAATATTTTGATAATTATTATGCATTTTATCCATAATGCATACCTTCCCCCCTCCAATCATAAAGGGGAGTCCACCACCATAAAGCATGGGAAAAAAGGAAAGGACATTGGGGATTCATAAATGTGGCAATAAAATAGTCAGAGCAGTGTGAATACGACAAGAAAAATGGTTAGAGCGGTACAAGGCCCGAAGATGGGAAATGACCGAAAAAAGGCATAAAACAGAGAATTGATCATTATGCGAAAAGATATTTCCTTAGGTGGAAAAAGTATGAATAAATCATGACCGACGATAGATGCTAACAACTGCTAGTATTGATTGATCAGACAATATTGATATAATTCACATTAAAGTATAATTTACCATACATATTGGTTAATATAGTTATAAGCATTGTTCAAATGGTAATTTCACCCTTAGAAATGAATCAATAGGAAATAATGGGATAAAGAATAATTGGAAATGTAACATAGAACTTCAATACCACAAGCAGAGCCACTACTGCTAGCAGGCATTCATAGCCTCGACAAGGTTTCTTTTTAACCCAAAATTGAGCCGGAATCCTTCATTTAGTATTTAGATAGTTTTTTTTTATTGCTATAAAGAGACCACTATGCTATCATGGTAACTAGATAAGCATAGTGCCATTCACCAGGATATAACAAAGAGATCAGGTTGGCTCGTGATGAGACCTCCTATCCTTCTGACAGTTTTGACTATCGAGAAGGTCATTACCTTGGTGTGGTGGCCAGAATGGAATGTCACTTGTTACATCCTTATGACCATGGTAGGTTGGCTTGTAATGAGACCCCCTATCCTCTTTAAGAAGATTTGTATTGTATTTCCATATTTTTATTGTAAAGGGAGGGAGGCTTATTTACTCCTTCAGAGTTAGGGATGGCGTGAGACGTAACAAATGCCAATGAAAGTTATGCTCTTATCCCTATATCATCATACCAAAGGGAATTATCAATTGAAAGTGTGAAAGATAAACCAGCATGAAAATAAGATAGTGAATCATTTTATGATATGTCCAAAGAGAAGATATTTAGCCAGTCATTATATAGATGAAACAGGTCAGTTTCGGGATAAAGATAACCATCAAAGGTTTTACAAGTCATAATGGTATTAATATTATTGTTTTTCCTCTATCTTGGGTACAAATTCTCAATCAAAAAAGATGGTTTTGATAGGAAGCATGGGGGGGGGCAATGGTTGCTTGATTAAGATTGAATAGAAATTGTGTCTTTATTGGAGTAGCAATTATTGATCACAAGAAAAAGAAATCATAGTTGTTCGTTCTACCAAACAGCAGCTGTTCAATTCACTGAACAACAACTGTTCAATTGATTGAACAACGAACATAACAAAAATAAATCGGAGTTGTTCATTCTACTAAACAATAGTTGTTCAATTGATTGAATAGCAAACACACCAAAAAGAAATCAGAGTTTCTCATTCTCCCAAATGGCAGTTGTTCAATTGACTGAACAATATTTGTTCAATTGATTTAAAAGCAAACACACCAAAAAGAAATCGGAGTTGTTTGTTCTACCGAATAGCAACTATTCAATTGATTGAATAGCAAACACATCAAAAATAAATTAGAGATGTTCTGTTGGGCAATTTATTGGGCTTAAATTGCTGCATTAAATTATCGACCAGGGAAACTCGTAAGCTTTTGATGATGCCAACAATATATATGCAGGAGTAGGCAACTAACTCTATGTCTAGTGAAATTATTTACGATTCAATATAATATGCAAGAGAAGAGGCTCCTAACTAAGGAGATCCTAGTTGTCCTTCCCTACAGTATCATAGAGAAATCATTGATTACACAAAACTCGAAACTTGAAATGCAAACAAGAGAATGAACTTTAATTGTTGTTCAGATTCAAAGAGAGAGAAAGACTAACTTAGTCTCTTGATTGTCCTCTCATGTACTAATCCAAACTAAACTAATATTCATCCATAACCGTAGAAAATGAAATAACTTGAAACATAAAGGCAAAAGGATGAATTTCAATTATCATACAAATCGAATAGAGAGAGAGCCTAACTTAGACTCTTGGTTGTCCTCTCATATGTTGATAAGGCTCTAATTGAAAACTCATTCATCAATCACAAACCAATCCTTAAAATTCTAAGCAATTAAATGAAATAAGATCTAATATGAAATAACATGTTCCTTTGCTCCTTCTAGAGTGAGCTCAATTCTCCTAAGGACAAAGTGACAAGCTATTCCATATACTACATTAAGGTAACTTATATCTAAAACTACATAATGGAAATATACGTACAACTTATATCTAAAGCTACATAATGGAAATATATGTAAAACAAAGCTTTATTCTATTCCATCATAAGTTGGATACAATGCTCCAAGAGTCCTCCCCTTGGAATGGAGGAGGTACTCCTATTTATACAAAAACTATGATAACAACTTCATAAATGTAGACCCACTATTCTCTCCTTTGACCCACATATTTCTCAACC
>APFE031179316.1:930-57184 GCA_000404065.3 Pinus taeda
CTCTCGTTTTCCAGTCTCTCCTGGAAGGGAGCTACAACCCCCTTTTGCTCTTTTACTTCTTTAAGGACCACGTTTCATAAATTTTCAAACTGGATCCAAGAAGATCAAATTATCAAGTACATGAAAATCACCCAAACTCCTTATACAATCAACCAAGAGTCACCCACATTCTTAGAATGCTATAAACAGAAAGATAGTACTAGAAATATAAACCCAGAACTCTACAGCAATAGATAAAAGATAATCAATAACTGTTTTAATACAGATCCGCAGTTTTTCCTTATCTGGACTGCGTGACTCCGCACCCAGCCTTATGTTATCCTGCGTATCCACGCAAAGCGCCTTCTGCTATACTGTGTATCTCCGCACTTCGCCTTTTGTCTTACTACGTACTTCTATTGTGCCAGCGCACCTTCTGCTTCTATCACGCCGCGTACTCCTATGTATCTCCGCAACTTCTCCTTGTATCGCGCCGCGTACCTCTGACCTTGCTCCACACAGCTTCTTCTGCTTCGTCGCGTGCCTCCACAGTGTACCCTCTGTTGCACCGCGTACTTTTACTGTATCACCACACTACGCCTTCGATCGTGCTGCGAGCCCCCGCACTGTTCCTTTCTTTAGACCGCGTACCACCGCACTACACCTTTCACTGAACTGCGAGCCTCCGCATCTGCACTATGAATTACCTGCGGACCTTTGATTTGAACCGAACTAACAGCCCTCCAATGTACCACTGACAGTCAGATGCACAGATCTGATCATGCGCCCGAGAGATCACAACTTCATAGATTCACCTTCAAATTTACTTTGATTTAGATCAAGCATTTTACATTGACAACCCAATATTTCAGATCTTAAGATATTCAATTGAAAAGATCCTTTAGCCAAGAGATCTCCTTCCCTATTTATAGTCAAGCCCTTATTCACACCATGGGAAAAAACCATTAATAACCAATACAAGGGATCCAAACCGGGGCTAAAATAGATCCTATACCACGGGCCAAAACCATAGCATCAGAAATGGTGGGCTAAATACCACGGACCAAACATAAGAAACCCCATGTGAGCGCGCTTCTCTGCCTTGAAGTGAGTGAACTGGGGTTCCGCACCTTCTGAACGGGTAACCTGCGGGTATGACCGCACCTCCTAGACGGAAAACTTGCGAGTCCGCACCTTTTGAACCATTCACCTGCGAGCCTCTTAATTTCCATCATTTTGAGAGCCTGAACAAACCATTGCCACTTGAGTGAGTTGCCATCAAGTACAACACCTGTATCATAGAGCCATACCAGAATCATAATGCCAACAGTTTGCAATCTAGTAGTTTCTCTCTTCCATTCACTGAGTCCTGGTAGCTATGCCAGCTCTTAGGAAGACCGAGGAGAGCAAGACTCACCATATCATCATCAGTTGTCATGATTCCTACACTTCCAAGCTCATCTTTGTAGGTGGTGAGCTTGTTCACATCTGTAGAGATCGTGTCACCCTTTTCATACTTGATTTCTGAAGCTTGTCCTTCAATGTCAGCTTCCTCTGGTCGTTGTTGTTCTGATATAGGTCCTTCAATGGCTTCCACACTGAAAATGGAGTCTCCTTCCCATGGAGACTCGAGACAATATGGTCTTGAACTCCTTCTAGAAGAATCTTCCTCGCTCTCGCCACACATTTCTTCCATTCCACCAATTCTTGGGCATTAACTGCTGCTGGCTTGGGGACTTCTTGGGGACTTCGAGCTGCCTTCTAGGGCATACTTGAGTCTCAAGCCATTGAACACCATTGGTGAACTTTTATATGTGATAAGAAATCAATTTTGTACCTACAATCAAGAACTTCACACTTCAAACTTCTCCCTTCTTTGTATATTGTTCTCCGCTTTGATCACCTTTGCTCCGATACCACGAGAAATTTCACTGTAGATTAAACTAATTATGCAATGTACTAAAGCAAAATACGTAATCTACTTATACAATCAAACTTGCGAAATCTTAATCGATTTTGAGCAAGATCAAACAGAACACATATAACAGAGAAGAAGATTCAATCACACATGAAACACAGAAGAATACTCTGGGGAAAGCCTTAGCTAAAAACCCCGCTATCTGTATTATCATACAAGTGGAAATATCTCAGGATTACACAAATCTTTAGCTCACAACCTATCCATATCTCGGTACAATCCCTCACTATTGCTCATAGACAGAATAGACAACACATATGCCTTCCTTCAGTCCTCCAAGCCTCCTATTTCCTTGTGCAGTTTCTCCTAGGTCCTCCAATTTCCACCTGTGTGATTCTCTCCTCACACACTGCTCGGACCTTTGAAATAACTATGCAATCCTGAAGGAATGAATTCCTTCTGCATGGATGAGTTTCCTTTATAGGAAAATTCCTCCAACTGATAGTACATTGTCCCTTCCTTTAATCTCAATTGGGTCTCTATCTGAACTGACATGCATGAGTTATTTATGAAAGAATATTCAGTTATCTGGAGAACACTAGTTTCATGCATGCATGCATTAACTGACTGAACTCACAATTAGTTCCACAAAATGTTTGAAACTAATCTAACTGAGCTAACTAATTACAACTCAAATAGTACTCATCCTTATCTCCTTAGTTAAGGGATAACTTCCTCAATCAAGGGGATAATTGTTGCATGTCTTCACAAAGACTTCATGTTTGAATTTCTCCAAATAATTAACTGAAGATGAATTAATTAATTATTTTTCAAACAGCTAGTGAGACTAAATTTGAATTTTAATTCTCAATTTTGATTCAAGGAAAAATCAAAATTGGAATATATCCGAAATGCTATTTATAGCAATGTTATTTTTAGCATTTCTATTTTTTTATATTTCCAATAAAGTTGGAGTATATTCTGAAATGTTATTTATAGCAATGCTATTTTTAGCATTTCTATTTCTTAGCATTTATTTTGTCTATTTTCAACATGGCCTTATATTTCTCGTACAACTTATGTAGTGTCTCTTGCACCTGTAGATTGATCTCCCTTATCTTCTCTTAAAAAAAATTCAGCCCTCAAGGTGTCGTTTGTAAGATATTACTTCACTCGTCCTTGATACCCATATGTAATATCTAAAGGTGAAGGTGGAAAATATCCAAAAAAGGTTTCAAATGGGGACTTTCATGTAGAAGTGTGGACTGCTCTGTTGTAAGAATGTTGTATATATACCATATTTTCATCCTAGGTCCTCAGATGCTTCTGGTTCTATCCCCTCAGAAGTTGTACCAAAATCCTATTGACTACTTTTATCTATCCATTTGTCTGTGGATGGAATGTTGTAGACATCTTCAAATTTGTGTCCAACTTTTCCCACAATGTAGTCCAGAATGCACCAAAAAATCTAGTATCCATGTCTGAAATGATGTTCCTTGGTATCCCAAAGTGCACCTAGACCTATCCAAAGAATAATTTTGATGTTTCTTTCTCACTAATGGTCTTTTTACAGGGAATCAGAACACGTATCTTATTGAACTTGTCAACTACCACAAACACATAGTCATGTCCCTTCCTAGTTGGTTGTAAACCTCCCACAAAGTCCATGGAAATGCTTTCCCACAAACGAATGGGTATAGGTAAGGGATTATATAGACCCTATTTCATGTTGCTAGGTTTTCTGGTAATAAAAAACATGCAACATCTTATGAACCTAGCTAAATGTTCTTGCATATTAGGCCAATACACATACCTTTACAAGTTTCCCACAGTCCTCCCTACACCAAATTTCCTTGTAACCTTGGAGGTGTGATCCTCTCTAATCAGTTGCAATCACTCACATTTATAAACACTTAGCTTATTTAACCTATAGAGCAACCCATCCTGGAGATGGTATTCAATAGTATTATCGCCATTGTATACATGACTTTGACTCTACAACTTTTGAAACACCTCCTTGAAGTCCTCACCCTTTGAATATGCATCCCTATATGCATCATGGGTGAATGGATCCATGTGCATAAGAGTTCTCAAAGTTGTGATCTTTGATGTGGGTGGCCTTGAGAGCATATCATCCAACTTGTTTGTGATTCCCTTCTTGTACTTGATCACCAAATGAAACTGCTATAGAAATCCAATCCACTTGTAATGTCTAGCGTATTGTAGCTTACTATGGGGTTACAGGTACTGTAACGATTTGTGATCTAAGTGGGTTATTCTCTCATTTCCCATCAGATAGTGCTTCCACTTCTTCACAACTTGAAACATGGCATATAGCTCCTTGTCATAGGCGCGGTAGTTAAGAACTGCCCCATGAAATACTTCATAATGGTAGCATACAAGCCTTCCTCCTTGCTTTAATGTTGCTCCCATAACATACTCACTCATAAAAATCTCCAATTCAAAGGGATGTTACAAGTTTGGTAATGCCAAAACTGGTGCTTAAATGGTTTTCTTCTTTAGCTCCTGAAAATCCCTTTGTTGAGCCTTTCACCACTAAAAACTCTTGCCACTTGCTATTATGGCATGGAGCGGTGTTGCTACTGCAAAAAATGAGGCTATGAATTTCCTCAGATATTGTGCTACCCTAATGAAACTCCTAACCTCAGAAACATTAGTAGGCATCGATCATTTCATGATGGCCTCTATCTTAGCAGTATCTATCTTCATTTGTCCTCCACCTATCTCATACCCTAGATACACCAAATATTATTGTGCAAACTCACACTTCTTGAGATTTTCTAGCATTTGGTGCTTCTTTAATGTCTCCAACACTTGCATCAAATGAGATATGTGCTTCTCCTAGGTAGCACTATATACAAGTATATCATCCAAATAATAAATAACAAAAGAATCTATAAAAGAGTACAGTACATCATTCATTAATATCATAAACATAGCTAGTGTATTACATCGTCCAAATGGTAATGACTAACCACTCATACAAACCTTGTCTGGTTTTTAAGGTGGTCTTCTAAGTATTTTCTTCTTTATCTCGAACATGGTGATACCCAGACTTTAAGTCCAACTTGGTGTAGTATTTTTCTTGTTGAAACTAATCCAACAGATCATCTATCCTGGGAAGGGGGTATATGTTCTTAAGTGTGGTTTTGTTCAACGCCCAATAATATATACACATATGTCAAGCCACATCCTTCTTTGGCACAATGATGATGGGTGACTCACATGGGGATGTACTCGGTCCAATGACACCCTATTCTAGGTGTTGCAATTGTTTCATCACCTCACTTGCTTCTATAATAGACTACCTATACAGCCCAATAATTGGCAATGGGGACTCCAGCAATTGTTGGATCTTGTGCTCCACTTCCCTCTTAGATGGTAACCCTTTAGGCTCTTAGAACACATACAAGTATGCCTGTAGCAACTTCTCCCGCTAGTGTTTTTGTTTATTAGTACACCCCTACAAGGATGCCTTGCCTCTTATTGACTCATCTACAGAATCATTTTCTCTTAAAAACAATGAAACAGACTTCTTGCTGGAACTAATCAATTTCTTGGCTTGATTGGAACTTACTACCAAAAAATTTTACTTGCCTTTGTGTGCATTGATGATGAAAAAAATTTCATCCTTGACAAGTTGAGATTGGTTAGCTATCTACATGAATATTTCATCTCGCATGTACATGTAGGGGCTCCCAAACATGACTCCACATGCATCAATGGGAACCACATCTAGTTCTACTTCATCAATAAAATTAGAACTAATAGCAAATCTAATTTTGCATTGTTTTGCTACCTTAAGCTCTACATCCTTATTTACCCAACTTATTGGATATGTGCTTGGATGATCACGAACTTCCAATCCCAATTTCTTCACCAACTCTGTTGCAATGAGATTCACCTATGATCCTGAGTCAAATAGAACATAAATCTTGGTATTCTTGACGTGTATATTTATATATGGAAGAGTTTATTTATTTCTTTCTCTTCTTGTTGTTGAAGGCTACTAAAATTCACCTCCTTCTACACTGACGTACAAATGATCTTCTCATCTGCGTCTGAGTTGCTTTCAACTTGGTTCCTCGAATCAGTGACCATGATATTCTTCTTCTTATTGTCTTTCCTTTTCTCTTCGGGTTTAGCTCTAGATGCAACTTCTATCACTTCTCCTCTGTATGCATGTCAATGTTACAATGGTTGTGGTGGTTGCTAGGATCTTTGCACTGGTGTGCTATGGTTGTCTTATTTTTATCTTTTCCCTCTTTTTTCTTCTTCTTCCCTCCTTAGAATCTTCATGTTGCTCCTTCTACTTCAATCCACTTTATTGTGATATATTTAGGCCTATGTTCTCCAAGTACGTGCATGTACATAAGCCTTGTCCATTGATTTCGAATTGAAGACATCACTTGCTTGCACAGATGGTGGTGTATACCCCCCAAATACTTGAAGTGTACATTTGAGTTCTTAAGGGAGATACCCAACATTATGGCCATATTTCTAAACTCTGTGGTATAATCTTTCATGCTTTACCTTGACTCTTTCCTAAAGTAGTGTTATCAAATCCACTAATCCTCTACATACCCAATAGGGTAAAACTATGACTTAATGAGGGTTTTAAAGTCCTCCCACTTTGTCCCTAAAGGTTATCTCTCTAATATTAGGGTCTTTGTGTGGATTTCCCACCAAGTCAGAGCATGGCCTTCTAATTTCAGTAGCACAAATGAAATATTCTATTCTTCCTGAATGTGATGGATGTTGAAATACACTTCTAGTTATTGCAACCAGTGATTTAGCTTCAGAGCGTTGATATCATCGTGGTATGACTTGATATTGACCTTCCATTCTAGTTTAAATAGGGACTATAATTGATTCACAACACTCGAACTGGGTTGATCTTTTTTTAGTTCTCTTTTTAGATGGTTCTTCGTTTCTTCTTGATATCCTGATCCCCTTTCTTATTTGTCCTCTACATTTGAACCCCCTTATTCTCCAAATCACAACACTCGAACTGGGTTGATATTTTCTGAGTTATTTTTTAGATGGTTCTTTGTTTATTCCTGATCTCCCGATCCCCTTTCTTATTTTTTCTCTACATTTGAACCCCCTTCTTCTCCAAATATCCCAAGCTTATTACTGAGGACCACCATGAAGATATTTACATTATGATTTATACATGTGACTTGTTGTTCCAACTGTGAAAACCTCTCCTCTATAGTATCACGAGGGTCATTCATAGATTTGTCAACCATGATTATGGTTTTGTGATTTTTGGCCCTACCGATCTAGATACCCTGCAAATATCCATAATACACCCAAAGAAAGCTACTATGATACCAATATGATCTGTAAACTGTTGTGGATATTCCACTGGATAGTTCGTCACAATAGATTGATAAAATTATATTCAAAATCTGAAATTCTACACTATTACAATTTTATTAGATTTATGGATCTGTAGATTTATTTTTAATATTGAATGCATGTGAATGAAAATTATGCAGAAAATAGAGAACGGAAAAATAAAAATATGACACACACATTTGACACAAGATATGCTCTAGGAAACCATTTTGGGAGAAAATCCCTGCTGGAAGGTGAGGTCAGTTTGCTCTCTTTCTCTTATTGGAAATATGGTTATGAGTATAAAGAAGTATGGACTATGGCACATGGGCTACTACAATGCACAGATCCTCTATGTGTGCTCTACCTCCTATCCCTCTTGGCTATTTTTTTCAACCATGGAACAAATTCACTTGAAATAATGGAACCCCTTTTCCTCCTAATGTCCCTGTTATAACACAACCCGATAGCCTACTAGTGGTTAGGTTTGACTACCTTAACTCTTAACCATAGTTACAATATAGACTCTTCTTGAGTCTTATACATCCTAATAACAGGGATAGCCACTTTTTCATGAATAATTAGGGTTGATGTGGCATCCTCTCGAACCATGGTGGTGAAAACAAGAAGGTCAAATTCTAAGTGGCATAACTTTCTCATATGAACTCCAATTGACTTGATTCTTGCTATGCTGGAAAGGTATCTACGTGTAGAATAACATTAAAAGGTTACATATAAATCAGCAAAGTTTTACCCCCAAAAAACATCATTTGATGCCTCAAAATGCTCCTAGAAGGTTTCAAACCTTGTTTTTCCAAATTGGGTCCCATCAATAGAAATGGTCCCTTGAGCTTATTCCTCAACTCCTTCCACTTTGAAAGCATCAATATAGATGAAAATCAATATAGTGATCTAATCTGGATCAATTAATGTATTCTAGAATGTTTCTAGAAAAAAATTGTTCATAGAAATATATATGATTCAAGTACAAAAAAATTGAGTCAATGTCTCACAAATGGATTAGCAAGGATAGAAAAACCATCTAAGAGAAAATATAAGAGCATGAATGAGGTGATACATTTGAGGATAAATCATATATCAGGTGGCTAAAAAAGGGGAAAAAAAAAGACAAAATTTTCCTTAATAAATGATAATGAAAAATAGGGATAAAAATGAAAGTAGATTCATTTGTAGAGGAAGGGTAGGAAATAGAACAAGAGTTGAATATCTCTTCGTTAAGCCTAAAGCACCATATAGTGATCATGTTATGGAAGGTCAGTTCTTGTTCCAACTTTCGTCTTAGAGGTGGAAACCTCTCGATGAAATAATATCCAATATGATATAATCCAATATAGTATTCACAATCAGGACTCCATTCTTATTTACAGCTAGCCAGAAAACCCTCATCATAACCACATGCTCACTAACAAGTGGGCCTTCTTTAATGAGGCTACATTACATTTATTCTAGGCTAACTATGTAATGGGGCCTATTTAATGACACAAAACATAGTGGGCTTAGTCTATCTTACATTGAATGTTGAACATACCTACATTATTATTACTCTACCAAGGTTTTTGGCCCCCAATCATACCCCTAGGGAAGATCCCACCATTCCATCCCTCTCTATAAATCATTTCTCTCGATTACCATAAACCAATATCCCTTGTACAGGTTTTTGTAATAATGCTAAAGTATCTTATGAAACCAAGGTCTCATGTAGAAGTGCTCATTGCAATGATGATTTTTTTGTAACTAGAGGAATCAACAATTGGTTTGGGCTTGTACTTGTGTGACATAGTTTTGATTTTGATCGCTACCATTATACCTCTAGGGCATATGACATATAATCTTGTCCATAGATTAGGTTACTTTTGGGGGATTTGAACCTTGAACCTCTTAGTTTACACTATTTCATATCACAGGGATTGCCAACTAATCTGCACCCAAGGGAAAATGATCAATTAATCTAAGAAGCTCATCCAAAAAAATAGGTCCCATGTCTAACTGCTCATATTGTCTCCCGATTGGTGAATCCTTAGTGTGACAAATCACTGAGTACAATGCTCTAAATTCCCTCCATGATCTTGTGGATCCAAATATATAAAACCATTCTTACCCAAATATCACCCATGTAGTTACAAAATGTGAGGTATGAACCTAGAAGGAATGTTACCATGGGATAACATGAAAAGAAAAAATAAGTTTCCATAACTTTTCCTCACTTTCCTCAATGGTGATTACTTCATCTGGGAGAGTATATTCATTAAAGATGATCTATAAGTGGTTCTCTTCCCAAAAATTGCAGTTGTCCATATACCAATCTTCATAGTCTCCTTTGAAATATCCATGAGCATATATTTCTTTGTTAGACTTTAATCCAATGTAAGGGTATATTGCTTGAAGAATACCAATTTCTTTTCTTGGGTGTTGTTATGGTTTTGAGACTACAAATTTTAAATGGCCTTAACTTCTTTAAGATTCATCATCATTGTAATTATAATACCAATTTGGAATTATAACTTTCAATTTGAATCTAATGGTGTTGGATAGATTGTAATTGGGAGCATAAATAAAGAGAGAGAAAATGTGAAAGTAATTTCCCACAAGGTTTTTGAGGCCTCAAGATAAAATAGGTATAACTTCCATGATAGTTCTTTGATTTTCTATTACGGCTCCAATTTAGAAAACTACTTTGCGTCAACTAGTGTTGTTTGCAATCCAAACACTCTATAAAAATATATTGGATATGAAATACTCATGCTCGGCACTAAAAAACCTATAATAATTAATTTTAAATCAATGATATCTTCACTTCCCATAATTTGATTCGAATGAATATTTATATTTTATTTTTTAATTCAATGTTTTTCAAAAGGAACTCATATCTAATATTTGTTTCTGTAAATTTTACACAAAAAGTGCCAGAAATTGATCTATGTGTTGTGGTCTACTTTTCCTTGTGAAAATCTACAAGAAAAGAGAGAGAGAGAAAACATTTTTGGCCTAAGAAAGAGCTATAATACCACTCACAACAATCCTTAACATTTAAAATTGAATCACTAATAAGATATTTATAAAAAATAGAAATTTCCATTTACTTGATTATATCAAAAATGCCCTTAAGTTATGGAAATACAATTTAATGATCCTTTTGTGGAAGGCTCAACACTTGTTTTCACTGAGTGGGAAACCTCCTAGTAAGATAAGCTCCAATATAATGTACTCCAATGCATGATTATTAAGGAGGATTCCAACCTTAATCATAACTACATGCAAACTTCCTATTGGGATTTATTTAATGGTGCAACATTACATTTATTCCATGCTAGCTACCTAATGGGCCTTATTTAATACTAACATATGTAGTGGACCTACTCCACCTAATATTGAATTTCCACCATACCTATACTATTATTAGTCCAGTGGACTTAGTCCACCTTACATAGAATTACCACCATACTTGTACTATTATTACTCTAATTCACCTTCATCACTGTTGGGATAGGGTCCCTAGGGTCACTTTTGGGGTTAGTTAACCCAATTTTTGTAAAATTTTTGTAAAAAGATGTAAAGTCTCTGTAAAATGTGGATGCGAAACACGCAGCTAGATAGGAGTCAAAAGGGTTTAGCCCCTTGTTTGGATAAGTAAATAGGTCGGTTTTGAGATTCACCCATGGTCCGCAGACCATGGTATTGTATTGGAAAGGTTGTATATTGGATCCATAGCGAGTCTAGACTAGAGAACGAATAGTAGCGAAGGACAAGATAGAGATAGTTTTGGGCAATGCTAAGGTAGGAAGGCTCTGCTTGTACTTAGGCGAAAGGGGAAGGCTTCTATAGCTGAGTGTGTAGAATGCCTCGATAAGTTCGCAACTGAGTGCGCCGACGCTTGCAGCTAAGTGTGCAAGGTAAAGGAGTTTGTAATCTGAATATTGAAGATGAATAAAGACTGATTTTGAAGAATTATCTTTCATTATTGTTGATTCAGTTTATGTTATGATTTGTCGCGTTATGACATGTTTTCTATGGAATAATGAATAAATGTTGCACGAAACTACTGAATCCATGTTATTTATGCATGAATTAAGTAGTTAACTATTTTTGCAATGATAAGGGTTATTTCTATTATGATTTCTGATGAATTGGATAGATCTGTGCGAAGGCAAATCTAGGGTTATTAATTAGTGCGCGAACGTGGATAATTTTCCTGCTTAGGGTCCACAAAGACTGATCGTAGACCTTTGCGAAGGTCTAGAAGCCATTTTACTTGAGTTACTGTATCAAACCATAGAAGATTACCAATCTGCGCGAAGGAAGATCTGAGCTATAAGAGCTTAAGAACCACTTATCACATGTCCCTAGATGCAAAAACCTTGTTCTAGCATCCCCCAATACTACTTTGAGTGAGACTGCAGCCTGCGCTATGCAGGTTTTTTCCAAAAGGGCCCAGCAGTTAGGATTTTATTGGTTGGCGTGAACAACTATGAACCTGGGTCAAGCCCCCTCAAGCTAACAAATGGTTTCGTTGTTGGGACCGAGATCTATCTAAGAGATGTGTGATAAATTGTTCCCTATGAAGAAAGAGATTTACAAGTATATTGATTGAAACATGCACACGTTCACGGCTTAAGAGAACAGGAGCCCTAAATTGTCCAAGGAGTAGTGGTTACATAGATTTTTGTACACAGACAAGACCGAAACGTTCTTTTGTTTCTTCCCCGAAGAACTACATGAGTGGTTGTCTAAATTAACTGATAGTCAAGGGATGTGGAGGCTTGATGGTACTATAGTATGGACTCCTGAGTTGGTGTGACATTTGGAAGCATCGGAAAGTAATATCGTGCAGGTTGTGGATCACTGGATTGATTGCACATTGGGAATTTTTGTGACTTATTTCGCGATTGACGGGAATATCAGCTATAGCGAAGTGGAACGAAGGCTCTTTAAAGGACCACGAGGTAAGTATCTGAAATCATTAAAAATTGAAATTAAAATTTTGTTATGTGAAAAGAGGGTTATGCATCTACCTTGATGTTTTGGGTTACGTGAAGTGGGATATTCTTTAGAAGAAATAGAGGATCTAACCCAGAATATAGTCTGCTCATTGAACCCCCTTCAAGTGACGACGAAGCGACAATACTGACTATGCCGCGAAGTGCAGTTAGTTAATTGTGCAGGGTATTCCGAGGATACCTCATCCAACCACTCCACCTCCACCTCCACCTCATACACCTATGCCTTCACCCCCTCCCCCTCCATTTCCACCATTCAAGATGGTGAATGCGATGAAGATACCAATTTTTAAAGGAACAAGAAGCGAAGATCTAGAGCAGTTTTGGTTTTTCGCAGGAGCTATTTGGATAGCACAGCAGATTACGAATGATAATATTAAGAAAGTGTAGTTGGTTATAGCCTTACAAGATCGCGCATTAACATGGTACATCAAGTATTGCACTGATAACCTCAATGTGACGTTGGCGGATACCCAGCTAGCTTTAAACAAAGAGTTCAGTAAGCCTAAGTCAGAGGCGTAGTCAGTAATTGAATTTAAGTAAATTCAATAGAAGATAGACGAGACATATTGGGACTTTGATCAGAGGTTGAAGTGCCTGATCAGGAAGACTAATATGATAATTTCATATTCCCAGCATCGCAACTAGTTTATAGCATCTCTCTTACCACATTTAAGAATACCTTTGTCACAGCAGAAGATAGCAATGCATGCGGAAGCCTTGGAGATCACAATGAGGCTAGATGCATCGCCTATACAAGATACGAACCTTGGAGTGCAACAGATTCATTCATTGCTGGAAAGCCTACACTTGGAGTTGCAAAGCCTAAAGAAAGGAAAGGAAGCTTAGCCAAAGGTGTGTACTGAGGTTTGGTGTCTGAAATGTAAGCGCCATGGACATGATAAGGATCATTGCCTAGTCTATAAGAACTACATTATAGGGGGAGGTCATGTTCCCCTAAAACCAGATAATAATGTTGGGACGAGCGTGGGAGCTGCATTATAGTGTGCTATCTATCAAGTTATAGGAAAGCATGTTACTGATAACTTCCACTTACTGCAAAAGTTTTTACATACCCCTCAACAGTTATTTTGAAAATTCTGTAAGTCTGTAGGACATGATGAGAACCATTGTAGAAGTTATGAGCTGATGATGGATAGGACCCCTACCTACATGATGCCAACAAAAAAATAGCCTCAAGATCAAGGCACAGGAGCTGTGTGCAGAGGATTCCAAGGCCGAGGAAGAGGAAGAGGCATTGGACTAGGTTGAGGGTGTGGGCAGGTAATCTACTATAACTGTGGTGAAGCAGGGCACTTCACACGAGATTGTATGAATCCCATGCATCCATCATGTCAGTATTGTCGACAGTTTGACCATGTTATAGAGGAATGCCTGGTCCTTATGGAAAAGATGCAAGAAAAGAAGGCACGGCCCCAGCATCCTATGCAGAACATTCAAATGATGAGGGTTGAGCCCCACAAAGAGGAGCAGAGCATAAATATTGTGTTGAGAAGTGGTATGATGACTAGTGAAGATAAAAGTAAGTAGCCTGAAGAAGATGGATGGGTGCACAAAGCTACTGAGAAGGAAGTAGATTCTAACCTTAATCGCGCTAAAGAGGCTTTCATGGAAGAAAAGAAGAACTTCATTGAGGCCTCCACCTTAGGAAGTTAGGAGAAAATTCCAGATACTAATGCGACGCAGGAAGTAGATCCTTCAATACTAGCTACTTTCCTGAAGACTTGTATGAAGTTATTGCATGATCAGAAAGCAGTAGAAAGATTTCAAGAGTTAATAGATAAGTGTGCCAATAAGGAAAATACTCCTACTGAGCAGTGAATAGTAAGAAATATTGGTAAGAATAAGACATGAATGGGGTGCGAGATGAGGCTAACTGCGCAGATAGGTGAATATGAAATGAACCAAGTAATCCTGGATTTGGGGTCTGATGCGAATGTCTTGCCTAAGCAGATGTGGGAAAGAATGGGAAGACCTGCGCTTCAGTGATCTTCTATTCAGTTACGCATGGAAAATTAACACAAGATTATTCCAATGGGGCACTTATATGGTGTAACGGTGGACATTGAAGGTTCGAGTGCATTGGTTGACTTTGAGGTCATTGAAATAGTGGATGATAGTAACCCATACCCCACATTTCTAGGAATTGACTTGGTTATTGATATGAATGGGATGATCAACTTGAAGAAGCGGAAGATGTCCTTTGAGAAGAAGTTTCTTAGGGTTGTAGTGCCACTAGACCCTATAGAATGAATGATTTATACTGAACCTGTGCGTGACTATGTAGAAAGTGATGATGACTTGGATCAGTTATACAAGATAACAGTGCAAGATGAGGATTGGATCAATCCTACAGCCAATGGATGAATTGAATGCGGCAGGGATAGCTCTTGCACCTCAGATTCAGATGAAGAAATTGAACACTGGCAGAATTGGCTACATGAAGTATCTACGCTCTGCTGCAATATGATGACCAAGTCGCTGAGGTGTGTTTTGAATGAGGTAAGAAATCTTCCACATTATGATGGGTTGACTGATGTGGAACCATCTTTTAGATGAATTTGAAAGGGAAGTACCAGAATAGCATCGATTCCAAGCACTGGAGTTAGCATTGTGCATTATGCCTGCCCGTTGGCGAGGTACGCACAAGGAGAGCTTTTCTGGATGGAGAGAATACAAAAGAATGATGAAGTTAAGGTTTGGCTATGTTAATACTAGAATGACAAAAAAATACAGTGGGAAGCATGATGTACGCGATCACTTAGCATGATGGACTAAGGCCTGGGGAATAAAACCACAACCAGAATGGGTGCATATTCTTTGTCATATGCTAGATACAATCCCAATGAACTCGTATTTGGAGATGGAGCCTCACCATGGGACTATTGAATGGGACACTTTAAGGGAGAGTTTTCTAGTAACTTTCAGTTTTGAGAAAGGTTTTGAGAGCATTTATGAGGCGCTACAAGAAATAAAAGCAGTTATATTTAGAATGTCGAAGGAATCGGTAGAATGGACTCAGCCAAATTCGAGTACACAATTGCACTGGAATGTTATAATGTGACTGTTGAAGAAGAAGAGGAGGATCTGCGGAATATTAACATTCCTAAAACTTAAGGACAGCGTGAAGTCAAAGGACCAAAGGTGGCGAACCTAGATATATCAGAGCTTTTGAAAACTCGACAAGTAAACATTGGATCTGAAGAAGAACCTAAGTTCATGAAGATTGGAGACTATTGGATGAAGATACAGTTGATAAGGTAGTTTATTTGTTGCACGAGTACCAAGACTTATTCCCAATGAAGTTTTTAGATTTGAAATGGATTATTGGAGATTTAGGTGTTATGAATATCACACTGAAACCGAATACAAAGCCTATAAAGTAGCGGCCTTATAAGCTGAATCCAAAATATAAAGAGAAGGTGTGCCAAGAACTAGATAAAATGCTGGAAGCTGGTATTATTGAGCCAATAGAAGAATCGGATTAGGTAACCCCAATGGTGGTCCAAGAAAAGAAACAAAAAGGCGAGATCCGCATATGCGTAGATCTACAGAAGCTAAATGATGCTTGTGTTCATGATCCATTTCCAACACTGTTTATTGACGAAGTATTAGAGAATGTTGGCAGATAGGAGGCATATTTGTTTACTGATGATTTTTTGGGATATCATCAAATAAAGATCACGTTGGAATATCGGAGAAAAACACCCTTCGCGACTGAGTGGGGTTTCTTTCAATATACAGTTATGTCATTCGGATTGAAGAACTCTCCTGCAATATTTTCCCAAGTAGCGATAGCAGTGTTCAAAGAGTTTATTCATAAGTTCCTGGAGGTATATTTTGATGATTGGACTATGTTTGGATTGGTGAAGCGACATGTTGTGAGTTTGTGCCTCATGTGGCCTCATGCAAATACATGTCGAAGGTATCATATCACGTTGAACTTAAAGAAGTGCATATTTTGTGTGCCCTTTGGGATTTTTCTTGGCCATGTTGTATGTAAGCAGGGATTTATGGTGGGCCCTATGAAGATCATCATCATTGTGAATTTAGAAGCTCCTAGGAATGTGAAACCACTACGCGCAACATTGGGACACACTGGGTATTACAGGAAGTTTATCAAGGCCTATGCTCAAATAACCGCATTGATGGAGAAATTGTTAAAGAAAGATGCGATGTTCTGTTGGGCCAAGGACTGTCAGCACGGCTTGGATGTCTTGAAGGAAAAAATGGTAACAACGTCTATTTTAGTATTTTTGTACTGGAAGAAGGAATTCCATGTGCATGTAGATACCTCTTTCATTGTGCTAGGAGTAGTATTAACACAAGAAGGTGAGGGAGAGATTGATCATCCAATAGATTTCACGAGCACAAAGTTATCCAAAGTTGAGAATAATTACTCCATTATAGAGCGTGAGGTGTTGGTGACGGTCTACGCACTACAGAAGATTAGGCATTATTTGTTAGGTGGACACTTTAAAATTTATACAGATCACTCCACACTGAAGTACCTGGTCAATAAGCTTATGTTGGGGGGGCAGATATTCTGATGGTTACGATTGTTCCAAGAGTATGACATTGAAGTGATTGTGAAGCCTGGAAGGTTGAATGCAGGCCCAGACCATCTATCAAGAATTGAGATAGGTGATGAACCAAACAGCTTAGAGGAAGGATTGCCGGACTCGCAACTCTTTCCGATGCAAGTCACGGAAGAACATTTTTCCGATATTATTCACTTTTTAACGACAGGAACAGCTCCGGAAGGTTATTCCACTCAATAGAAGAAGGACTTAGTAGTTAGTGTTGTGGATTTTTCAATGATTGCGGGTCATTTATATAAGATGGGAACGGATGAGATATTGTGATGGTATGTTCTAGAGTTTGAACACACTAGTATTCTAGCTGAAGCACTGTGCAGGGAAAGCCACTGCACAAAATATTTTGCGCATTAGGTTATGGTGGCCAACATTACACAAGGATTCGAAGGCATACTGCAAGGCATGTGATGCTTGCCAAAGGACAGGGAATCCTTCGCGGAGGGATGAATTACCTTTAAATCCCCAAGTTTCATTGCAGGTATTTGATAAGTGGGTCATCAACTTTATAGGTCCAATACAACCATCAGGTAAGAAGACAGGTGTGCGATATATCATCACTACAATAGAATATTTAACCAGATGGGCAGAAGTGCAGCCAGTGAAGGATTGTACAACAGCCACTACTGTGAATTTTTTATTTGAATATGCCTTAACAAGGTTTGGATGCCCTAAGATTTTGATGAGTGATAGGGGTACACGCTTTTTGAATGAAACTATCAGCACGCTGCATGAAGAATTCCAAGTGTATCATCAGAAAGGAACACCCTTTCACCCCCAGGTGAATGAAACGGTGGAATATTTTAACAAAATTTTGGAGCATCATGCAGAGGAATGACTGGGCCATGCGTGTACCTTCTGTTTTATGGGCTTATAGGACTACCTGCAAGAAGTTGACGGGACAAACTCCATTTAGGTTGGCCTATGGAATTGAAGCAATAATTCCTATGGAGTATATTGTGTCAAGTTTATGTATTGCAGCATTGACAGAGATGGCGGATCGAGAGACCTTGGAGGAATGGTTTGCGCAGATCATGGAGTTAGAAGAAGATCGCTTCCTTTCAAGATTTCACCAGCAAGTGCAAAAGGAACGCGAAAAAGCATGGCATGATCGGAATATTAAGCTACGCACATTCAAGGTAGATGATTTGGTGATGTTATATGACAGCAAGTTCACGAAGTTTCCAGGAAAGTTTCAAATGCACTAGTTGGGGCCATATGTTATTAAGGAGATCATGGATGGTGGCACAGTTTATTTTGCGAAGCTAAATTCCCTGGAAAAGTGAATGGAAGTAGGTTGAAGTTGTATACATGGTATCCTTCCCTTGCGTAATGACTATATGGAAGCAGGATAGTCTTAGTAATCCATGGAGCTGTAAGGGATTGAGGGACTATAAACTACGATGCCCGAATAAGTGGAAAATATGGTAGGGAGGTTGTGCAATGGATGACAGGGGTGTGACAGGTGAAGTTGTGCTGGGTGAGGTGCACCATCGAGGATGGTGTCGTGCAGATGGGTCCAAAAGTATCTGTTGGGGTTACTATTCATGATTTGATGGCCAAAAATTAGTTAAGAGGAGCAGGTAGGCGCTATTTATGGCGAATATCTTTGGGGATTTGCCGCCAAAGATGCAATTATGATCAGAATTTGGGGGGAATGGTCGGATTTTAATTCAAAACCTTCTATAAATTAAGCATGTTGGTCCACCAAATAAAACTTTGCATTCTAAGAGTTGTCTAGAAATTTTCGGCACAATCACATAAAAATTCTTCTGTCGACGCGTTTCGAACCAACCAGTGTGGTTCATCGTCAGGACAAGTTGAAGAACAGATCCAGATTTAGCTGGTTAAATAGTAAGTGCAGAGACTCCAACGGCTAGAATAACCGTTGGAGTCTCTGCACTTACTATTTAACCAGCTAAATCTGGATCTGTTCTTCAACTTGTCCTGACGATGAACCACACTGGTTGGTTCGAAACGCGTCGACAAAAGAATTTTTATGTGATTGTGCCAAAAATTTCTAGACAATGTTATGGATCACAGAAGTCTAAATTCCTTAATTCTAAGAGTTATCTAGGTTCTTTGTTGTTTGAAGCTTATGAATCGTCAATTCTCAAATTACACCGCAGAGGCTCGAGAGTTGTTCATAGAACGAATGACTGCTACAAACCCCGCAGAAGCCATAAGTTCTTAAGTTTTTGTTTCTAACACGTTGGGCCCTGAAATTTCAAGTATGGAAGCTACAAACCTTGTACCTATCGCGCCAAGGTCACCCAGTCTGAAGCAATCTTCCACTAAAGAGAAACAAAAGAAAATGATGTCGGTGAGACATTGACCGAGGAATAATCTGGAGGTGCGATAGAAGGAGAAAAAAGACAAACAACTAGAGAAAGTGGTTGATTTGGAGGAGGATGAATACCAAGGTGTGGAGGATTTGGATGCAGAGGAAGTCGAGCCCATCACACATCTCTCGGTGTATATCCCTCCGTGGAAGGGAAAACGAAAGGTTACCAAAGACCCAGATACTAGGAAATTCATGGTGTCGACTCCCCTATTGCCTGAACAGGTAGAATTTGAAGCACAGTCTTAGTGCGCATTCCCGTGCTAGAAATGGATGATTGGGACCTCGCGGACCATGAGAGGTTCCCACATTAGGAGACCAGGAAGTATGTAACAAAAATTTACTATGAGACTGGGGTTATGTTGTTGGAGCCCATGAAGTGGGTCAGAGGTGTTGAGTAGGTTGGGCTGTTACACATGCTCTGTGTGCCGCATTTTCATAGATCCAATATTAACATGATGTGTGTGTGCCAACTCCTCGTGCTAGTGCATGAAGGATGCCTATGGCTTGGGGATCCCATCTTGATAATAGACATGTTAATTCATCAAATAACGAAGTTGCCTTATCAAGGAGCGAACCCTGCCAAGGAGTTTGGAGGGAAAAGTGGGGAAAAAGACTTGGCAGACAAGATGAAGGCAGAATATGGGCTCGTCAAGAATTCACACAAATATTCTATCTTCTCTATTCAGGACCAAGTAGTGCAATTCGCCGCCTAGATTCTTACAGGAAAATCATGAGGAAATGTCGTGCGGATGAAGTTCCAGCATCGGTAGTATCACTAGCAGCCCAGTGTGCGAAGGGATTTCAATACAATTGGGAAAAGTATCTATGCAAGGAGTTCGTCATGAACTGTCGAGAAGACTAGGAAGAGAGAAATTGTTTCATTATGCATGTCTTTTTTTTTCTATTGTATTAGTAGCATGGAAGTTGTCGTAGGATAGCCAATTTCCTCCACAGGAAGAGGATTTTCCAGAACCAATGAAGTTCGCTTCACTGTGGTTGACGAAGGATCCAAAGACGATTAAGGAATCAAAAATTTTCTAGATTTTGATGGAAATGGACCTAAGGACAATCATTAATCAAAGGCCAAGGTTCTCCCCAACCTTGTTTGCGCAATTGACGGCATTCACGGAGTTCAAGGCTGATTTTTACAATGTTTCCATTAGGGCACAGAAGGACCAGAAGCACTTATGGCACAAGCTTCCATATCTGGTACCAGAGATGGACGTGAAAGAGATCGTGTGGAGCTGGCCAGTGGAGTGGCACAAATCCATGGAACTTGGTGTGGGTACAAGAAAAGGTGTAGAGAGCTCTGTTGCGTAGTCGACCACTACGCAGAAGCGTAAGGAAGCAGCTCAAAAGGTCGCACAAGCTCTAGCTAAGCAAAAGAAGAAGGAATTTGTTGCTAAGGCAACTGTGGAGAAAGAGCATGCTACCAAAGAATAGGCCAAGAAAGAACACCTGGATACAAAAGAAGTCAAAAAATCGACTTCACAGCATGCGGATGAGCAGGAGATTTCAGAGTAGGAAGGAGGCAATGGAGAGGAGCAGAGCACTCCTTTTACCTTGAAGAAGCACGGAAAGGAGCAGACTGATGGGCAGTGAAAGAAGCATAAGTCTGATAAGTAGATGAGCATTGACCTGATGGTGCTTACAAAAGGCGATCTTGATGACATCGTTGATAAGGTCCGCAATACCACAATAGAGTTGTGGAAGTAGTTCGAGAAATAGTATATGTAGACGTTGGGGAGCGTCAAAAAGGATCTATGCAAGTTTCAGATCCGGACTAGCAGGATCCAAGCGAGCGTCGAGCAAGCGAGCAGGGTGCAAGCAAGATTGACACAATGAAGTGGAACAGCCACAGAGCTGGAATGGACTCTGGATCTCAAAGTCATACCATTACCATAAGGGTTCGTTCACGCAGAGTCAAATGAAGATTGTGTTGTGCTCAGTATAGTGAAGAATATGGGAGTGAATCTGGCCATGTTGTCACTTCAAACTCTCCATGCATTGCATCAAGGGGTTTCAAATGAATTAAGGATCAGAGAGCAGTGCGCCCTCACAGTCATAAGAGAATTTAAGGTAAATAATGAACAGATGTTCATGGAGAAATCACAAGCACTGAAGGCAAAGGAGGAGATACACACACAAAGTTAGGGCCTACAGATAGCGATGGAGCGGGCCTACAAGACAGTGCTAGAATTGAACATCCTGGAGGATGTCGAAGCTTTGGCAAAAGTAAGGAAATTGGCTATTGCAGTATGCGCATCAAAGGATGAAGTCGAAAGGGTTACTTTTGATTTCCAAATGAAGATATCATCGTTTCAATTGAAGTTGCATCCAACTACTCTGCCAAAGGTTTGGGAGCAACGCGGAGCAGCAATCAAGGAAAATATGAACACATTGGATACCGCAGTCACAAACTGTGCAATGATGTTCGACCAAGCAATGGAATTATGGAAAAATATGCATGAGGACCCAAATTTGTAGAAGCTGAACACCGATGTCAGAGTGACATAGCAGAAGTATGATGAGTTCTAAGCAACTACGCGCAATTTGGCACCAGCACAATGCCTCGCAAAGTTACAGGAAGGCAAGTAGCTGCAAGCATAGATGGAGCAATTACAGCAAAAATAGGCCCTTCTAAAGGCCAGATTATAGTCATGGCTAGAGGAAGCCTGCCAGCTTACTCTGACACTCCTGGAAAATATAAAGGTGCTACAACAGACACAAAGGATAATGCGCCTAGCAATGGAAGGCCCAACAACAAAGAAGTTGGTAGAAGAAGTAAAACATGCCGCGATGCAGACCACTGCTGAAGTTAGTATTACGGTCGAGCTTGGCTGTCTCTGCAGCAAGATTGAGGTGTCAGTTGAGTGACTTAGGGGAAAGTCACCATATTTGTGTTGGGGGCTTATTGGGATAAGGTCCCTAGGGTTAGTTTTGGGGTTAGTTAACCTATTTTTTGTAAAAGTTTTGTAAAAAGATGTAAAGTCTTCGCAAAATGTGGATGTGGAGTGTGCAGCTAGATAGGTGTCAAAAGGGTTTAACCCCTTATTTAGATAAGTAAATAGGTTGGTTTTGAGACTTACCCATGGTTTGTGGACCATGGTATTGTATTGTAAAGGCTATATATTGGAGTCATAGTGAGTCTATCCTAGATAACTAATAGTAGTGAAGGACAATATAGAGATTGTTTCGGGCAAGTGCTAAGGAAGGAAGGCTCTACTTCATGTACTTAGGAGAAAGGGGAAGAATATTGTAGCTAAGTCCGCAGCTAAGTGCACAGACCCCTGCAGCTGACTACGCAGGGTAAAGGAGTCTGTAATTTGAATATTGAAGATGAATAAAGACTGGTTTTGAATAATTATATTTCATTATTGTTGATTCGGTTTATGTTATGATATGTCACGTTATAACATGTTTTCAATGGAATAATGAATAAATGTTGCGCGAAACTATTGAATCCATCTTATTTATGCATGACTTAAATAGTTAACTATTTTTGCAAAGATAAGGGTTATTTATGTTATGATTTCTGATGAATTTGATAGATCTGTGTGAAGGAAGATCTAGGTTTATTAATTAATGTGTGAAAGTGGATAATTTTCCTGCTTAAGGTCCACAAGGACTGATCGTAGACCTTCACGAAGGTCTAGAAGCAATTTTACTTGAGTTATTGTATCAGACTATAGAATATTACTGATCTGCGTGAAGTTAGATCTGAGCTATAAGAGCTTAAGAACCACTTATCACATGTCCCTGGATGCAGAAACTTGGTTCTAACATCCCCCATTACTGCTTCAGGTGAGACTGCAGCATGCACTACGCAGGTTGTTTCCGAAAGGGCCCACAGTTAGGGTTTTTTTTGCTTGGTGCAAACAACTCTGAACCTGGGTCAATCCCCCTTAAGCCAAAAATCACTCCATTACACCCCTAAGGAGAATCCCACTAGAGGCAATAAGGAAGACATGCAACAACACCCAACCCTTGGTACTAACTAAAGAGAATCAAAGCATGTGTAAGAAAGGAACTAAAGAGGAAATAAAGAAAGAACCTTTTATTATATTAGGTGTTAAATATATGATTCTTTCTTGAATGTTGTTACATAGTTGGAGATGTATTGGAGTTCTAAAAGAACCAATGGAGGAAAAGACTATTTTAATACCATTCAACTCAACTTTTATTCACCTGGAATCAATGAATAAGTTTGTTATCATATATTTATGCAACTATGCAATCAAAATCATGTTTTAACTTACATCTAACAAAATTGATAATGTTGAAGAAAAACTCACCTCGAAGTACCAAGGTAGTAACAATTTATAGGCAAATTCTAGATGAAATAATTAATGCACAAGCACAAGTACATACTATCACCTAGGAAGAAGAATGGAATAAATAACATTGAATATATCCAAAGCTATGCTTAGCTCAATTTAGAGTTCATGTACCAAACATTTAAATCATTTGGATTGAATAATAAATGGATTGTTTTGGTCCACAATTTCATATACTTTTCATTTTTCTTGTAGATGGAGTGCCCACTACCCCAACTGAATTTTCTTTTGGATGTCTGCCAATGGGATCCCTTATATATGTATCTTTTTATTTGATTATAGAGGATATAGGCGGAGGGGGGGGGTTTTATGAGATGATGATTGAAGGGGAACTCAAAGGCATAAAGCCTACTCATATCTCAAAAGCCTCCTCACACTTAAGGTTTGTAGGTAAGAATTTTTGGTGTTAGAAACCATAACCAAGGAAGTCAAGACCATGAAAAAGGTGTTGAACATCCTCTTTTGAGGTTATCAATGTGTAAAAAAGATTTTTGTTTTTAGCTCGAGAGTATGTATTTAAAGGAATGTAAGAACTTTGAACTTTCCAAGAACCTAATTATTAAATAAAATACCCTAAGTGACCCTAATGGAACCTAATCCATAACCTTTTCTTGGGATGAAAATAAACAAGAAAATCAAGAACAAAAGAAAGAAAAGTTATAATTGTATCCTCCTCATTATGTTTGTGCTCCAAGAAATATTTAGTTATGTATTCTTTGACATTAACCATACATATAAATGTAATTAAATGAATTGAGATTGTAGCATGAATTTCTTTAGAAGGGTGGATTTGTGCAACCCAAAAGAAATTATGTTGTTTGAAGAGATAAGGGGGCATAGTAATTTGAAAGATAAAAATCATGAACAAAGATTTAACTGGAAAAATAATTTTGCTTTTGATAAATGAAAAGAAATCATTATGAACCCAAACTTTGGATAGATAAATATCAAGTTGTCACAGCTATGATTCTATTGATCATATATGAACAGAATCGACACCCAAAGGGTATTTTATAGAGAATATTTCCTAGAAAATACTTCAATTGGCTCAAATCTTCCTAGGAAATAAAATATGGACAATCAAATCCTTATTTCAATTTGATTCTTGGGAATAATTTAAACCTATAAAAAAAAAACTGAGATTTCGACAGGAATGCCTTTGGGAGATGGGATGGACCCATCCTCATCACCAATAGATCCATAATTGTTGGGCCTAAAAATGTCATCCACTTTCACCTTAATGTCCATCATTTTACCCTCATTTTGTAACTTTGTAACTACATAACCCTACATTAAGTAACCATTTTTGTGATCATGTGGGTTTATCATTATATTTTACAAAGTCATTTATTTTAAGTATTTTAAGTGAATTTGTGATTAAATATTATAAAATTAACATGTTTTAATGTATACATGAAAATGGTATAAGTTTTGTGATATTATAGGCCTACTTGGAGCTTCTAGAAGGGTCCTACTTGGCCTCCTAACTACAAATTCGAATTTCAAGTTCCAACTCATGAAGATTTGTGGAGTAATTATAGAAGATGAGGATCATTATCTATGCATATTTAAAGGAGAAGAATAATGGATGAGAGGATTTTGAGAGGATATGTATCTCACATTTTTAGGACATTGGTTGTAACCACATGAGATAAATGTGGATTTAGGAGAGATTTGAGGGATGTGCATTTATTGATCAGTCATCCTCGGTTTTTATATAATTAGGGGTGCATCCTTCAAAGGAACTCATCTATCTATCTATGTATTCTATTCTTCCAATCAATAAAATAGTTCAATTCAAGACTCTCCAGCATCTTGTTACTTTGAATATGTTATGGTAGTTTGGTGTGCTTTCTGAGGAATGGAGGGCCCCCATCAACCACATTTTGCACATCTTTGTACATTGGTAACATAGTATAGTTATGTTATTACATTTCTTTTCATGCAAGTGTGTTTTTACTTTCAGCAAGTGTGTTTCCATTTCATGCAAGTGTGTTTTTACTTTCAGCAAGTGTGCTTTTACATTTAGTAAGTGTTATTTACTTTATGCAAGTGTGATTTCAATTTATTTATGTTTGATTTCAATTTGGCTTGATTTTGATTGATTTAATTTGTTTTGTAATTAGTTTTAGATTGCATTAGATTAATCTAATCTGAAAGATAACCACCTAGTACATATAGTATAAGTATACCTCATTAGTTTACGAAACCCCCGACTTAACAAATTAAATTACAAGGATTTAACTAACCATTAAATCACCCAACATTTTCATGTCATTGCAGGGGAGGTATACATAGGTGTTTATTTTGAAGTTTGGAAAACTCATTATAGTTTCATTCATTTTTAATTTCATGATTAAAAACATGTTAATATCATTTTTCATATTAAATTTAAAAATAAAAACAAAAAACAAATTTTTTTTGTACTAATCTGTGTGTGCAACAGGAATTATCAACCAGTTGGAGCAATTCATAGGCGATTAAGAATGTTCTTCTTTCTTTACTTCCTAATCGCATTATCTAAGAAATTGGTATTTCATGCTTTGATTATTTTTAATGTACATTTTTCTAACCTTAGCATGAATATGTTTTCGATGATATTATGCACCTGGTTACACTGGAAATATGCATACACTTGATCAATTCTTCTATTTCCAGTAGAGTAGAATAAGTGATGTCTTTAAGTTTTTTATGTTAGATTTAATTTTGTTTTCAATTTTATTTTGTTGGTGTTGTAGTAAGAGCCACCCATCTCATTAATAATTTGCAGGAAGTCTAAGAAAGAGAAGGAAAAGAGGAGAACAAATAGAGTTTTGAGAGCCACGATCTGAATTTAGAGATCAAATCCTTGTGTTTGTCTTTTAAATTTCGCATTCCAATTGAATAAATAGCTTCAATATTGTTCAGTATGCTCTCTGCGATCTGGAAGATTAGAAAAAATAATTGAACAAAGTTATTTTTAGAATTTTGCAATAAAAATTGGAAATGAAATCTAAATTCACAATCAAAAGTACAATTATAGACCCTTATAAAGTTCAAACAACCAAACCGATGCCTCCAATGAATCTATCACTGTCAAAAACCCTTATTTTGACTATTTTTTCACCTCATTTGGTTAAAAATTGAGAAATATATGATCGTTTTAAGTTTCTAGCCAATTTTGTTGTTAATGAGCCTACAAATTGACACAAACCCGGCCGGTGCACCCGGAAATCAAGAACGGTGCTAGAATCCAGCCTTAACGACTGGTGGGTGAATTTGTAGGATGGTTAAAATTGACCCCAAGTCCTTTGTGCCTATGGTCATATTGCGATCCATGGGACCAAGGGCAAGGGCTTAGCCCTGACCCCTCCCCAAAAATGGTGTGCATTAATGTTTAAAAACTAGTTTCAAGGGTTATTTTAACAAGAAGTAATATAGCAGAGTTAGTTAAGAACTATTTTTTGTGAATAGTAGGTTTTGCATTTGATTCTCACGAAGGTGATTTGACCTTCAATGTAATTTTGGCACCACGAGGATGCCCTGTGGCAACTAATGGTTGGCCCACGTGGCACTTCCTCGTTGGGCCAACTCAACCACCCGTTGACTAACAAAAACTTGCCACGTGTCAACCAACCAACCAATGATAAGTGTAAACCTTGCATTGGTTGATGAGGCATGGTCAACTTGCCACGTTAGTGTACGAATTGTTCACTGGGCGTACCTGCAAACTCAAAATTTCATTTTTATTTATTTCCTAAAACGATCAGAACACAATTTTGGGAGCATCTGAATTCGGATTTAAGTGAAATAAAGTGCATTGGCTTCAGAACGACGAGATGTAAGCTTTGGTGTTGGTTTCAAGCTGATACAAGAATTTTGAATTTAAGCATTTTCTTGATCCACGGGATCATGGACAAAGGTGGAGTGCTAAACAAAAAGGAAAAACGTAGTTACAAACTTCAACCTACATAAAAACCTTGCAAATATTAAAAAACTAACTGCAATTATTAAAAATCCCACCATCTGAGTCTAATTGCAGGTTGTAAAAATGGCAAGGCAGTGCAACGATCTATATTTTTGGTAGCTGCAGAATCGGCACAATTCAATAGCTTATGCAAAATTGGTTTATGATCTATTACCAAAACACTAAGTGCATGGAGAAGAGGTCTCAAGCTCAAAATTTCTAAGAAATAAGTAAAAATGCATTTAATTTGTCTTGAATTTGTTTTATTAGTACTATTTCTGAGTTTTTTTGTGTATATATCAAATGAAGAGAGACTGATCATCTATCTCTCTGTTGACAGGCTGGAATCTTCCACCAACAGTCAAGGGGATCTCCCCTGTGTAGGTTCCCAACTAGAACCTGCACCTTTTGTGATAGAGATCCCTTCCGGTATGTAGGCTCGGTTGTCGTTCATTTTTGTAGAGTTCGCTTTGGACGAAGGTGAAATGTGGACTTAATTGAAAGCATGAACCTCAATAAATACAAGGAAATAATTGAAAAATATATTATTCCACATAAACCATGAATAGCCAAACCATAAACAACATAAACCTTATGTAAAGTTATTTTTAACAGCGTTTAGATAAGACTCATGTATTCCAAGATAAAATGCTCAACAATTGTAAATCAATTCACAACGATCAAACATTTACTAGCATACATAGCTATGCAGTCAAAACAGATTATACCGATACTAAAGAAATAATTCTCTGCCACAAGTATAGAGTTAGCGAATCAAATACCATTCATACGAAGCAACACAAAGTTTGGAGCATGAAACAGCATCTAAGCAGACCACACATCAAATAGCTTTCAGGAACATTCAATCCATCAACTGAAGAAAATACTCATGGCATTAGCACATAAAATATTTGAAGAATCCAATAGTGGAAACGTACAATCACTCCTTGCATATATTAGAAGGACATAAATTCTCTCAAGCAATGTATATCTCCAAAGGAGTCCTCAACAAAAGGTCCTTACAAATGAGGCATGAAGGTAGATTTATAGGGTAAGAGTGACTCTTGGCCTACCCTTGACTCTTGGACTACCTCATGACCTTTCATTTACCAGATGACTTTTGATATTCCACCTGACCTTTCATATTCACAAAAATGAATTTTAGAATTCTACATGACCTTTCATATTCACAAGGTGTTTTATGCTACTGCAGAAAAAACATCACAAAAATAGCTATCAATATAATTCAATAATTTAATAATGGCAAGTTCTGGAACGTCAAGCCCGAGTTGTTCTGTCAAATATGTGCGCCACAGGTTTTATTCGACTGCAATGGGAGTGATTTGTAGTTGTTATTCATCATGTCGGTGTAGGCACTTGAGTGCATCAAGGATGAGGGTGTTCCGTTTGGCATGCACCTGATTATTCAAGGTTACTAGTTTGGTGTAGAGCCTCACTGGTTCTACCACATAACGCATGATATTTTCTCTAGTGATCGACATGTCTTTCATACGGGCTACTTGTCTATATGTCTCTACGAATGCTTGTACTTCCTTTGTGATCTCATCTTACTTCCTCACCTGTCCGACTTTCCCTATCGAGGGAACTCCATGTAGTTGGATCACTGATTCCAAGTCGCTGAACAGATGCCTGTAGGATGCCAGTGCCCTCTCCACGTCTTTGGTTAATTTATCTTTGGACTGAATTTTGATGCAAAGTTGGACTTTATTATTTTGCATGGTGATCGAATCTCTCTTAGGGACCACTGACGGTGTTCCTGGCTACTTGATGGACCATTCATGTATCCTATCCAAAGCAGTCATAGCCTCTTTAAGCATGGTGACTCTTTCTTTTGTGTGGGCTTGGATAGACACGATGGGGGCTATAGTGTGGTTTAGCTTAGACATCTCGTGGTAGACTACTTCCATGGCCTCCCCAAGAGTCATGGTTTCTGCTTCAATTATTGCTTGGAATTTTGTTGCACTTGTGTGTACTAAGAAAAGTGCCACATTCTCTTCCTCCATCTTCTTCTTCTCATATTCCTCCATGGTGGCCCTCGGTTCAAATGCATAAAACCTGTTATGCAAGTCCGTAATCAGTTTTCTCATCCGGGCCACATTGTGTTCTATGGCGGCGGGGAAAGCTATGTTGGCCGAGGCAATCATTTGAGGGTTTGTTGTAATGTTAGGCATGATATCCTTGGTGTGGTTACTGACAGAGGCTCAGTTGGGTTCCTGCTGCAATATTTCTTCCTTTCATGTACAATCTTGAGGTTTATTTCATCGAAAGTGAGTCTAGTAAGATCTAGGACCTCCTCGTCCTAATCCTCAGAAATACCTATCTCTTGGAGTGGAAGGTATCCGCCAGTGAGGGGAGTAGTAGGAGGTACATATAATGGAGGAAGATCGTTTTGTCACGTGCCTAGGTCAGTTGTTTTGCTGGTCTCCCCTTGTTCACTTTTTCCAGCTTCCTTTTCCTTGTCCCTCCTAAGATCTTCTTCCTGTTTCCTTTCTTCTTCCTCTACTAGTGCCCATTGCCTCTCTAGTTCATCTTCCATGTTCTTTAGCTCTTGTTCCAACCTCTCACTCTCCTCCTTCCTTCTCTCCTCGGTTTCCTCTTCCAATTTTTCTTCTCTTCTTCTTCCTACTTTCTTCTTTCATCTTCCTGCTTTCTCTTCTCTGCTTCTTCTTGCGCTCTCCTTTCTTCTTCACATTTCTTTTCCCACAATTGTTTCTCCTTTTCTTACTCTTTCTGCCTTCTCATTTTCTCGCTCTGGCTCTGGTTGCTGGAATCTTGAGGTTGTTTTCTCTCCAGCTTCCTTTACCTCTTTAGCTCTCACTTCTTCCTTTCCAAGCTGGCATTTCTTTTTTCCAATGTAGAATCCTCCTCCTCGTTGTCACTCCAAACTCTTTCCCTTTGTGCTTCTCAGATTCCCTGGTGCCTTTTGGTGCCTCGTGCTGCTTTTTCTTTATGCCGGAAGCTCTTTCTTTGAGGCTCGTGTCTTCCTGAGAATTGTCATGGGGCTCATCCTTCATGCCCTGTTGTTTTCTTGGGTTGAGTTTCCTTGTATCGTGATACCAGTTCTAACCCCTTCTTCAATATCCTTTTTAGTATGGGAATAAGACCAACTGAATTTTTTCTTTTTGCAATGGGTAGTCACGACTTTCTCTATATCATATGTTCGGTAGTTGAGTGTTACAAAATGGCTTCCCTTCAATGCCTCTGCCTCTGCCTCTACCTATTTGAAATTTTCTACCACGTACACTATGATGGTGAGAGGGAAGGCATGCAAGGATTTCTTTTTTCATTTGTTCAATATATTTTAAAACCCTTACGTCATTTGATAGAAGACCTCTCACAAGAGCATCTTTTCTGTGAAAAACATGGGTAGGGCATGCAAAGACTTATGGGTACCGAACACTCTAATGAATGTTCCTTCCTCAATGGGAAACCAATGTGTTACCTTAATGACTGTCTTCATAGCCCTCTTGGACATGCATGGTGGTTCTTCCCCAAATAGTATTTGGTACAATGAGCTGATGAAAGTTTCAGAGATTATATCTAGCATGCCTTTTTAACTTGTGTCCCAAAAAACTTTGTAATGGTTGTGCATGGGGCTGGCTGTCGATGAGTCCTAGTTGCAGGTGCAGTTCTCGAAGTAGCATCTTAAGAAAACAGCATCGAGGAGGTGTGATGACATATATAATTCTAGAGGCAGTTCTGATTGTGGGAGCTTGGTAGTCATTATGTTTGTTTTCAAGGATGAGCATGGGATGCTTTTCCAATTAAAAATGGTTCCTCGGGTGGCAACGATGTACATGAGAGGAACCTAGGTGCCATAGAAAATGTCATAGTCTGGCTTGCCATACGACCGGCACATCATTGTAGCAATTAACTAATATACTTTGCGCAATCCCTCTGTCTTGTAAGCCTAATTTGTCTTGACCTTGAACTTTGAAGGGTCTTGCCACCACTTCCTTATGACATCCTTCGTTGGAGTCACAAACTCAGGGAGCCACCCAGTATTGAAAACCTCTTATTTCTCAGGGAGTCTGTAGTAGGCGTTGATGTCTGTCAAGGAGATAGCAGTTATGGGTGCCCCATCATGGCCCCTGATCGTCCAGGACTTTGTGTCTGAGCATTGCAAGACCCATTCAATGGTTTTCGAGCAAGGGAAGATTGGGGGGTGCGCTGCTACTTTTTGTAACCTCGACCTTTTGACGTGGAGGTACACTTGAAAACCCTCTTGTGCTTCCGAAATGTCTGACTTTACAAACTCCTCGTAAATATTGTACCAAGAGAACCTTATGGTTTTGTTGATGTTGCAAGCAGTGTCCCTGAAGATGGGTGGGTCCTCTTCTAGGTCGGCCTCCCACAACCCGCATCCCTAGGCCCCATGAGCAGCTTTAGTGGTAGGGGGAGCCATTTCATCTTCAAAATAACAAATGGATATGCACTCTAGATCTATGTCACCTGGCATGTCAAAAACACAGTCCTGTGATGAGAGAGATGACATGAAAATCAATTAAAAATGCAAAACAAAAGGGTTGCAGTAGGTAAAAGGAGAGTCGCAAGGAAGATAGGTCGCAAGGTCACAGGTATAGGAATGCGACTAAGCAACTTACACCACAGGTTGTAGCTTGATAGGGGTCGTAAAGTCACAGGCTAAGGATATTGGTCACAAGTCGCAGGTCATGGAGACTAGTCGCAAGTTGCAACATGATGGGGTCACAAGGTTGCGAGGTCGCAAAGTCGCAAGGAAAAGGATATTGAGGCTTCAAGATATGTGACTTAGGCTTATAGAGGATCAGGGAAGACACTAAAATGGCCTTAGGAGGTTAGGGTATCCCTCAGATGAGTAAATTCAGGCCTACTGGTAAAAATAGGAGGGTCTAGATCGAGGAAAAGGCCGATGTCTGGGTCCAGGCAGGGAGAGAGTAGCCAGGGAAACTATTTTAGGCAAATGATGAGAAAAAAACTAAGTAAAAGAGATAAAACACTAGGGCGAGGGGATGCCAAAGGTTGGGGAATGCAAACAACGACACTTGGAAGAAAATCATGATTGTTGGAAGGTGAATGGTTACTTACAAGGAGATAGATGTGTGTGAACCCAAGTCGGAGGATTTCCTAGCTCTTCATGTGACCAAAGGAGCAGTTAAAAATGAGGCTGGGGTGACTTTATTTGTATAGTTTTGGTCGCACGTGTGAAGTCACATGGGTCTGGCATGCAACTTTGCAACCTATGCGACCATGCGACCAAGTAAGCCGCAAAGTCACAAGGGTTGCATAGTCGAGTCCATGTATGGGAGAAAATAGTGCGATCTTGTGACCTTTGCGACCTTGCAACCTGGCAGGTCGTGAAGTCGCAAAGGTCCCATAGTTGCATCTATGTTTGCATGAGGACAATGCGACCTCACGACCTATGCAACTTTTGCGACTCGGATGGTCACAAGGTCACAAAGGTCGCAAGGATGTACGAGGAGGAAAATGCGACTCCATGACCTGTGTGACCTATGTGACCTGTGTGACCTGTGAGTTGCAATGGTCACATAAGTCGCGATGGTCGTAAGGCTTAGGTTTAGTCTCATTCTAACATCGTGACCAACTGACTAAGGTAGGAACTAGCGACCTGGCTTTACTTAGTAGGAAACTTAGACCTTTCCTTAGGTTCTTTGAGATTGTTGAACTCTTGAGCAAAACTTGGTGGGGCCGGTGGCTCTACCCAGTACAGGGGCTCCGAAAATTTCATGGTTCCCAGAATTTTGGAGGGGTTGTTGCAGAAACTACAAAAATTGGTGATTCCTTGGGAGACTACAGGATCTCTGATGCCTTCGGGCCTAGCTTAAGGGGACTTTAAGCAAGTATTGCTTCATGGAGATGTGGGTCCCACTGATGGTATTCGTGCCTCCACTTCAAACTTGGTCGGTTGTCCCAACCTACATAACATGGTATTTACACACGAGACAAAGAGTCACCTCCCGTTGTCCTGGGAAAGAAAGGGGAAGTTGAAGCTATACTATGAGCTTTCAAAGTTTCTCGGTATAGTGGTCATGGTACTCTGGTGTTGCTCCGCTACCAGTGAGCCTTAACAGTACCCCGGCAGAGTCACTACCTAGAAATCGCGAATGTTGCTCCATTGCCAGCGAGCCTGGTTAGTACCCTAGCGGAGTCGTTGCCTCACCTCTTTGCATATGAAGCCTTTCTCGTTCCTTTAGACCTTATTATGAAATGGATGGAGCTGCTCATTGGAACTTATTTATCTGTGCATATACACACTTATTTGGTGGTGGCTTAAATCCTCAGTAGATGATGGATCCCGACTTATTTGACTTGCAAAGATGTTGTTTCTGGTTTTTCAAGAGACCTTATTGTTTTCCCAAGATATATGTATGCTCAAAATTGGTTTCTTCAATTTCCCCTTCATTCCCAGAAACACAGGTGAGCTAGAACATTTTAGGACTTTTTATCCATGTAAGCAGCTGGGTCAAACCGATGCGAGTGGGAGTGAAGACCGTGTGTGCCATCGAGTTCCCCATTATCACCAATATGGCACACTAAATTTTTTGTCACGACTTAAGCCTTGGCCAGTAAATGGTTCTAGAGAGCATCCACAGGAACCAATATGCAGGGTTGTTCCAACCTCTACCTACCATCTCGAATTTATTCCAAAAGATAACAAATAAAGTAAACAAAAACCAAAACAATACTGACGGTAAACGATGACTATGTCAAAAAAGCAAAAGGAAACTATAGTACAAGGTGGGGCTAGCAACTTTGGGGTTTCTAGGTGAAGTAATATTTAAGGTCATGGTCGTTCACCGGGAGGGGTTCCACTCATCCTCCCATGGTTTGCAACTTGAAGGTGTGATGGCCAATTTTTTCTATGACTTGGAAAGGTCCTATACACAAATCTTGGAACTTTGTGTTTTTCCCCTTATCCTCATGGGCCCAATCCCACTTAAGCACTAGATCACCCACATCAAACTTGCAGGACCCTGCATATTTTTTGTCAAACCACCTCTTGATCTGGGCTTAATGGATGACGAATTTTTCCTTAGTTTTCAATCAAACTTTCCTCTTCCAATCTTACCAAGGTATCGATTTGGCTTTGAATTGCAAGACACGGGGAGCCTTGTGACTCTTGAGTCAGTCTAAGGATGGGGAGGTACAGGTTGGGTGGCAGAATGACTTCTTTCCCATAAACTGGGAAGTAGGGAGATGTGTTGATTGATGTTTTGGGAGTGACCCGATCAGCCCATACGGCGTTACTGAGGGTGTTGTGCCAATTCCTCTGCTGTGAAAGAAGGGTTTTCTTGATGATACCGATGAGGTTTTTGTTGGTTGATTCTGCTAGGCCATTCCCTTGAGGATAATAGTTTGTCAAATGTTTCAACACAATGCTATTTTCTAAAGCAAAATCATACAATCTTAAAGTCGAAAAATAAGTAGAGTTATCAAAGACAAGGGATGTTGGAACACCAAACTTGGCTATGACGCACTTCTTAATAAAGGATATTACCTCATCATCGTTAACCTTTCACAATGGGATTGCCTCTACCCATTAGGTGAAATAGTCGGTGGCTGTGAGTATTTACCTGTTTTGTTCTGACGAGTTTGGCATGATCTCCCCTATGACATCCAACCCCCATTGTTTTGTTGAAAAGGTTCCTCAACTAATATGGGTTGGAGCAGGGCAGATGACCTCGCTTGCATGCTTGCATGCTTCTGGCAGATAGGACACCTCTGAGCATAGGCATGAGCATCCTTGGATAGTGTGAGCCAGTAGAAACCTTCCCACATGATCTTATGAGCCATGGTGTCGCCTGCATAGTGGCCTCCTGCAGGTCCATCATGTAGATCTTTCAGCATTTTTTGAGCCTCATCATATTCTAAACATCTCAGTAATATACTGAGGTGGTGCTTTTTGAAAAGTTTTCCTTGAACCTTTTGATATGAGGCAGCCTTAAGCCTGACAGATCTCTTCTGTTTGGAGGACATAGCTTCGGGTAAAGATCCCTGCACTAGGTATTGCTTTAAATCAGAATACCATGATGAGGTGTCATGTGAGCTGAGGAGTTCATTCTAGTACATTTCGATTTCGTGTTCCCAGCCTTCTGTCTCCTAGGTTGGTCGATCAGACTTCTTGTTTTGATGATTAGCCACCTCAGCAGTCAGTTTACAGAGTCCATGTCCTTTCATGGTATGGAAGGGTTTGAATTCCAAATCATATTCTTGGAGGGAGGTCATCAAGCTGGATCTCCTCTCTCCCAGCTCTTGTTGTACGTAAAGGGATCTGATGGTTGGTTGTGGAACCATTACTGTAACACGGTTTTTCAGGATGTATGGTCTAAAGTGTTTGACTGCTTTGTAGATTGCATATGTCTGCTTATCGATGTCTGGGTAGTTTATCTCTGCGCCTTGGAGTCCTGTACTCATGAATGATATAGGATGTTCGTCGTGATCACAGTCCTTTTGTGTAAGGACCGTGGCCAATGATGAATATGAGGGGAAAGTGTACAAGATAAAGTGTTTGCTGAAATCGGGGATGGAGAGGGAAGGAGCTTCCACGATCATTGTCTTAATCCGATCAAAAGATTCATTTTCTTCTTGATCAAATTTGAATATTGCATCCTTCTTTATCATGTTCTGTAGAGGTTTGAAAATTTGCGCAAATCTGAAATAAATTTACGAATAAAATTAATTTTGTCGAGGAAATATTGCATACCTTTTTTGGTGCTCGGCAGAAGGATCTCTGCTATAGCTTTTATGCGATCGGGATCTGCGGTGATTCCGTTCTTGGTGATGATGTGGCCCAGCAGGTTGCCTTCTAAAACCGTGATATGCTCTTCTTAAGGTTAAGGGAGATCCCATATTTCCGACATCTTTCTGAAATCTTCTTCAAGTGATGAAGGTGGCCACTCCTTTTCTTTGAAAAGATGGAAACATCGTCCAAATAGACCACCACACTCTGACCCATAATACCTAGAAAAGTGATATCCATCACTATATAGAAGGTTTCCCCGGCATTTATCAATCTAAAAGGCATACAATGAAACACAAACGTCCCCCACTTTGTTCGGAATGTTGTTTTGATCTGATCTGGTTCAGCTACTAGAACCTGATTATAACTGGAGAAACCATCTAGCAAGGAGAAGACTTCGGATCCCGAGACAGTTTGGAGGATTTTCTCCATGGAGGGGATCGAGTATTTATCTTTATCTGGTGCTCGGTTAATGTTCCAAAATTGACTCATAGATGTATCTCCCAGGATTTTTTCCGCACTAGCACCATATTATATACCCATGTGGAGTGTTTGACCTTGAAGATAATGTGAGCATCCAACAATTTCTTTAGTTCCTTTTGGATGAGGGGTTCTAACGTGGGATGCACCTTCCTCAATTTTTGTTGAAACTGTTTGGCCCCTTCTTTGGTAGGGATGACATGCTGAATAATTCGGGTATCATATGTCTTCAGGTCATCATATGTGCAAGAAAAAACATCACGGTATTTTCTAAATAAGTTGATGAATGCCTATATTTCTTCTGGGGTGCACTCCACCCCCAAGTTGACATACTTGGGGTCAGACTCAGTCTTGAGGTTGATTTGCTCATGCGAGAGAGTTGAACTATGAGTTTTAGTATTCGGAGGACCTCTGAAAATATTCTGAAGGTCAAACAATTTCTCTAATGTCACCACCCCATTAGATAAGGGGTTTCCTTTCTGCGAACCTGCTTCTTCTTGTAGCGATCTCTCATGTTCCTCTTCATCAATAGTTGTGTCTTTGAACACTTCTACATTTTTCATGAATTCCAGAATTTGTTGGTCATCATTGAAAATGCGCAAGTTAGTTATGTTGCCGGGCATTGCCAGCTTATACATAATTTCAATATAAAAACCATCTCTAAGGGGTGTGAACCTAGCTGCAGCATTAGCTAAAGTGTCAGCAGCAGCATTATTAAATCTAGGAACGGAAATGATATTGAAAGCTTTAAATTAATTTATGAGATGCCATACCTCTTGTTGGTAATTCTTGAGGTGCGGTGACAAATAATGAATGGTATTGTGTACATGTCTTGTAATGATTTCATAATCCCCAATAACTTTCTGCAGTGTTGTTGGTGCATTGAAACTCCAACCTGCAAGAGATCAGGAATTTGTTCCCTTTAGGGTCTAGCAGGACACACCCTGCTCCTGCTCAATCGTGAGTTTTAGATCCGCCATAATACAATGTTCATGTCTCGGTACTGAGGGAAGGTAAACCTAACGTATGTAAATTTAAGGAACAAACTTCACTATCAAGGCTTGGGTTTGCATGGTAATTTCAACCTAGGTATCCTGGGGAACGGTTGATGTCTAAGGTTGATAACACCTGAATAGGGACTCTAGGAGGCACACTCGCAGTTCTTGTTGGGAATAGGTGATTGGCTTATTAGAGCCCTCAAGGTCGATTACGGTGTGTTTCATACAAGGTTCACTATTGACCCTGATCTAGTTATTCATTCCCTTGTAAGGTAGCCACAAGTGAGACCAGTCTATGGCGAAGTAGCCCTGAAGTTTACAAGACCAATCTCTGCTGAGAAGGAGGTCATAACCCTCTATAATGTCTACGACTATTATGTCAATGCACTGATGAACTCGAGAATCAGAAGATAACCGAATGATGACATTGTTTAATTCTCCTACATCAGGAACTTGAGACCTGTCGAGTTGGATAATTTTGGTGTTGGTCTTTTCTGGTTGAATATTTAGCTTCTTGCATACCGACTAGGGCATAATGTTGGTCGATGTGCCAAAATCGACGAGGCAATTGTGAACATTAAAATTAAACATCTTGAAGGTTAAGAGGAAAGGAGGGGTCAAACCTCTCGAGTTTGTGTTTGTGGCATTCACTATATCTTGGAGGTCGACCATGGCTGGGGATCGTCCTGTAGAGTGCCCTTTGTTTGATGTAGAGTGTTTTGAAGGAGTAGGAGGGAAGGCAAAGGCTTTGGCCATTAACTCATGCTGACTAGCCGACTTCCATAACTCATACAAAGAGATATTAGCTCGAGTTTTCTTCAAATCTTCGATGATATTGTAATCTAAAGTCGTGGATGGAGATTCTTGTGCTAAGTGTTGTGTTGCTGATGTGGTTTTATCTGTAACCCCTTTAGACAAATTTCTATGTGTGAGTGAATCTCCTTTTGTACTCATTGGTGACTTGTTCGGGCGTACATCATCCGTCCCTCTAGGAGAAGAAGTGGATGGTTGGCTCGTATTGGTGGGGGGCAGGATCCTTCGTAACAATGCTCTTTTCTTGTCTTCTAGAGTAGAGTCCAACACAATACCTTTACTCCTGAGGTTGTAATTTTTGGGGGTTTTTGCGGGGACATCTCCAACAAAGGCCTCTTGAGCAGTGCACAATTCCCCCCCATGAATGACTTCGAAGGTTAACACAGCATATGGAGTATCATCGTCGGGAGGGGAGTCGTCCTCTTTATAATCATTAGTATCTTCTTCCCCTTCCCCGGCGACTTGATCTTCTAACAACTGGGTGACTACGGAATACATATTATGGAGCCACTGCGGGCAGGTCTTCACAAAGTGGGAAGCCTGATGGAAAGAGCAGAATTTGTCCTTTCCTAGCTCCTCCACATTGAAGGATGAGCTAGATGTTTGTCACACTTTAGGGGGGAGGTTGTTAGTTTTTCAGAAAAAGGGCTTACCGGGTTTTTCTCCTCCCGAAGCATCATTGGTCCTTCTCTTTAGCTCAGACACTTCATTAGTCAATTGTTTCAGGGATTTGTCTAGTCCCTTGAAATCGAAGGAATCTTTGTCTTTATCTACGGTTTTACTTGATGAGGCTTGATTCTTCTTCCCAGAGGGCTTTGTATCTTCACGGGACCCATGCTCTAAGGCACCGATAGAGAGAAGATCCTTTTCGACTTCAAGTGTAGTAGCAAAGTTCTCTACCAGGGTGATTTTTTCTTCATGTTTAACAAACATGGAAATATCCCTGGGAAGGGCCCTAGTGTAGTAGTCAATCATGATGGAATCATCAAGGTCTACGTCCATAGGGAACTTATTCAAAATCGTGGTGAAATGTTGATTGAAATCTTTCACCTTCTCTTTCTTATGACATTTCAATGTGCTGAGCTCGATGAGAAGCATAGAAGGTGTCATGTCTTCTAAGAGTTTGTCCATGAAAATTTTCTGAAACTCTTCCCAAGTGTGGATGGAGGCGATGGGCAGCAATCGATATCAAGTGGCCACTTTATTTTCAAGAGTGTGCGGGAATAAATGACATGCTATGTCGTCGTACTGGACCTTCATCATTTGTAAGGCTAGGTAAAAATTCCTAATTTGGTCATCAACTGAGGTCCCTTTCTCAAGGTTGAACTTCGAGAAGTGTTTCTTCGAATGGTGAGGCATGTCATGGAGTACGCCTCTAAGGTTCAATGGGGATTGAGCCATCCAGGCCAGCAGTGGTGGGCAGTGGTTTCCTCTAGGGTTGAAAAGGAGGTAGTGGTTATTGTCCTCTAGTTCACCATCCGTGCCTGATCCCCCGTTGGTGCAAGGGGGTCACCTTCCTTCTCCTCGAGGCACTCTGAGGTGACCTAAATATCGAGTGTTTCTCACATTCTTGGTACTCCTCAAGTTTCTCAGGATACACTAATTGTTATAGAAGTTTATGCGGTCTCTAAGGTGATCCCCGGTTCCCTGTCCTAGCATCCCTTGAGTTCCCCTAGTGAGAGGTTGGTTGTTAACAGGGGTCACTTCGGTGATGCGTTGATCGTTCCCCTACATTTCTTCCCAGTGTGACCAGTTATTTCCATCGGTGAATGTATTCCTAGGGTCACCCCCTTCGTCTTCAGGTTGGTTTTCCAACCCTTTGATAAACAACCTCTCAACTGCATCCGCATAGTCATCGAGCGCTAGGCCGATTAACTGTAAGATAGAGTTAACAAGGATGCCTTGGTGTGTGTGGTGAAGCACAGAGGTGCGCACATTGGATAGGGAATTAGTGGTGGGAATGCATTTCAAACCCTCGGGGAATTGTCGAGTAGTAGGGCGCGGAGCCCTGAGTTGTTCGCTAGTGACTTCGAACATGGGAAGTTCTTCTCCTCTAGGAGCATATTAAATAGGGGCCATTTGTGATTCCTCCTGGAGCGGCCTCATGAAAGATGGCCCATAAGGGGGATTGTATGGTATCTCATGAGGTGTGGAAGGCCGAGTTTGGCTACTACCTTGATGGGAAATTTCTGTGTGAGGGCGTGGATTAGTACTTTCCATGGCCCTCCTTCTAGCGCCAAATCTGTTGATGGGCTGGAATCTTCCACCAGCAGTCAACGGGATATCCCCGACGTAGGTTCCCAACTAGAACCTGCACCGTTTGTGATAGGGATCCCTTTTGGTATGTAGGTCCGGTTGTCGTTCAGTTTTGTAGAGTTCACTTCGGACAAAGGTGAAATGTGGACTTAATTGAAAGCATGAACCTCAATAAATACAAGGAAATAATTGACAAATATCCTATTCCACATAAACCATGAATAGCCAAAATATAAACAACATAAACCTTATATAAAGTTATTTTTAGCAGGGTTTAGATAAGACTCATGTATTCCAAGATAAAATGCTCAACAATTGTAAATCAGTTCACAACAATCAAACGTTAACGAGAATACATAATTGTGCAGTCAAAACAGATTATACTGATACCAAAGAAATAGTTCACTGCCACAAGTATAGAGTTAGCGAATCAAATACCATTCATACGAAGCGACACAGAGTTTGGAGCATGAAACGTAATGTGAGCAAACCACACATCAAATAGCTTTTAGGAACATTTGATCCATCAACTGAAGGAAATACTCATGGCATTAGCACATAAAAGATTTGAAGAATCCAATAGTGGAAGCGTATAATCACTCCTTGCATATATTAGAAGGACATAATTCTCTCAAGCAATGTATATCTCCAAAAGAGTCCTCAGCAAAAGGTCCTTACAAATGAGGCATGAGGGTATATTTATAGGGTAAGAGTGACTCTTAGCCTACCCTTGACTCTTGGACTACCTCATGACCTTTCGTTTACCAGATGACTTTTGGTATTCCACCTGACCTTTCATATTCACAAAAATGACTTTTGGCATTCTACATGACCTTTCATATTCACAAGGTGTTCTATGCTACTGTAGAAAAAACATCACAAAAATAGTTATCAATCTAATTCACTAATTTAATAATGGAAAGTTCTAGAAAGTCAAGCCGAAGTTGTTATTTCAAATATATGTGCCACAGGTTGTATTCCACTACAATGGGAGTGATCTATGGCTGGTCTTCGTCATGTTGGTGCAGGCACTCGAGTGCATCTAGGATGAGGGCGTTTCGTTTGGCATGCACCTAATTATTCAAGGTTACCAGTTTGGTGTAGAGCCTCACTGGTTCTACCACATAACGCTTGATATTTTCTCTAGTGATCAGCATGTCTTTCACATGGGCTACTTATTTATATGTCTCTAGGAATGTCTGTACTTCCTTGGTGATCTCATCCTGCATCCTTACCTATCCGACTTTCCCTATCGAGGGAACTCCATGTACTTGGATCATTGATTCCAAGTCGTTGAACAGATGCCTGTAGGATGCCAGTATCCTCTCCACATATTTGCTTAATTTTTCTTTGGAGTGAATTTTGATACGGAGTTGGACTTTAGTATTTTGCATGGTGATCCAATCTTTCTTAAGGACCACCGCCGGTGCTCCTGGGTACTTAACGGACCATTCGTGTGTCCTATCAAAAGAATTCATAGCCTCTTTAAGCATGATGACTCTTTATTTTGTGTTGGCTTGGATGGACATGATGGGAGCTATAGTGTGGTCTAGTTTAGACATCTCGTAGACTACTGCCATGGCCTACCCCAAAGTCTTCATTTCCTCTTCAATTGCTGCTTGGAATTTTGTTGCGCTTGTGTGTATTAAGCGAAGTGTCGCATTCTCTTCCTCCATCTTCTTCTTCTCCTGTTCCTCCATGGTGGCCCTCTGTTCGGATGCATAAAGCATATTCTGCAAATCGACAATATGTTTGTTCATCCGGGCCACATTGTGTTCTGTGGTGGCAGCGAAAGCTGTCACGGCCGAGGCGATCATTTGAGGGTTTGTTGTAATGTTAGGCACGATATCCTCGGTCATGGTTACTGACAGAGGCTTGGTTGGGTTCCTACTACAATATTTCTTCCTTTATTGTACAATCTTTAGGTTTATTTCATCGAAAGTGAGTCTCGTAAGATCTAGGACCTCATCATCCTAATCCTCCAAGATACCCATCTCTTGGAGTGGAAGATGTCAACCAATGAGGGGGGTGGTAGGAGGTACATGTAATGGAGTAAGCTCGCTTTGTCCCATGCCTAGGTCAGTTATTTTGCTGGTCTCCCCTTGTTCACCTTCCCCAACTTCCTTTTTTCTTCCTCTACTAGTGCCCGCTGCCTCTCTAATTAATATTCCATGTTCTTCAACTCTTGTCCCAACCTCTTATTGTCCTCCTGCCTTCTCTCCTCAGCTTCCTCTTCCCTTTTTTTCTTCTCTTCTTCTTCCTGCTTTCTTCTTTCCTCTTCCTGCTTTCTCTTCTCTACTTCTTCTTGCGCTCTCCTTTCTTCTTCCCGTTGCTTTTCCCGCAATTGTTTATCCTTTTCTTGCTCTTCCTACCTTCTCCTTTTCTCGCTCTAGCTCTGGTTGCCGGAATCTTGAGGTTGTTTGCTCTCCATCTCCCTTTGCCTCTTGAGCTCTTGCTTCTTCCTTGCCAAGTTGGCATATATTTTTTCCAGTAGAGCATCCTCCTCCTTGTTGTTGCTCACGGGGTCTTCAACCTCTTTCCCTTTGCACTTCTCAGATTCCTCAGTGCCTTTTGGTGCCTCATGTTGCTTTTTCTTTATGGCGGAAGCTCTTTCTTTGAGGCTCATGTCTTCCTGGGAATCGTCTTGGGGCTCATCCTTTGTGGCACGTTGTTCACTTTGGTTGAGTTCCCTTGTAGCATTATACCATTTTCTAACCTCGTCTTCAATATCCTTTTTGGTATGGGAATAAAACCAACTAAATTTTGCCTTTTTGCAATGGGCATCCATGACTTTCTCTGGATCATATGTTCGGTAGTTGAGTGTTATGAAATGGCTTCCCTTCAATTCCTCGGCCTCTGCCTCTACCTGTTTGAAATTTTCTACCACGCACACTCCAATGGTGGGAGGGAAGGTAGGCTAGGGTTTCTTTTTGCCTTTTTTCAATATCTTTGAAAACCCTTGCATCATTTGATAGTAGACCTCTTGCAGGAGCGTCTTGTCTGTGAAAAACCTGGGTAGGGCATGCGGAGGCTTATGGGTACTGAACACTCTAATGAATGTTCCTTCCTCAATGGGAAACCAATGTGCTACCTTGATGATTGTCTTCATAACCCTCTTGGACATGCATGGTGGTTCTTCCCCAAATAGTAGCTGGTACAATGGGGTGATGAAAGTTTTAGAGATTATATCTAGCATGACTTTGTAACCCATGTCCCAAAAAATTTGTAATGCCTGTGCATGGGGCTGGTTGCCGATGAGTCCCAGTTACAGCTCCAGTTCTCGAAGTAACATCTTGAGCAAACAACGTCGAGGAGGTATGATGACATATAGAATTTTGGAGGTTGTTCCGGTTGTGGGAGCTTGGCAGTCGTTATGTTTGTTTTCAAGGATAAGTATAAGATGTTTTCCCAATTAAAAATGGTTCCTCGGGTGGCAACAGTGTGCATGAGGGGAACCCAGGTGCCATAGAAAACGTCACAGTCTGGATTTCCATACAACCGGCACATCATTGCAGCAATTAACTGATATACTTTGTGCAATCCCTCTGTCTTGTAAGCCTGGTCTGTCTTGACCTGGAACTTTGAAGGGTCTTGCCACCATTCCCTTAGGATGTCCTTCGTTGGAGTCGCGAACTCGGCGAGCCACCTGGTATTGAAAACCTCTTGTTTGTCAGGGTTTTTGTAGTAGGCATTGATGTCTGTCGAGGAGATAGCCGCTATGGGTGCCCCATCATGGCCCTTGATCATCCAGGACTCTGTGTCTATGCATTGCAAGATCCATTCAATGGTTTCTGAGCAAGGGAAGACTGGGGAGTGCACTGCTACTTTGTGTAACCTCGACCTTTTGACGTGGAGGTACACTTGAAAATCCTCTTGTGTTTTCGGAATGTCTAACTTTGCAAACTCCTCGTAAATGTTGTACAAGGATAACCTTGTGGTTTTGTTGATGTTTCAAACAGTGTCCCCAAAGGTGGGTGACTCATCTTCTGGGTCGGCCTCCCACGACTTGCTTCCCGAGGCCCCATGAGCAACTCTAGCGGTAAGGGGAGCCATTTCGTCTTCAAGAGAAGAAATTGATATGCACTCTAGATCTACGTCACCTGGCATGTCAAAAACGCAGTCCCACGATGAGAGAGACGGCATGAAAATCAATTAAAACTACAAAACAAAAGGGTTGCAGTAGGTAAAAGAAGAGTCGTAGGGAAGACAGGTGGCAAGGTCGTAGGTATAGGGATGCAACTAAGTGACTTGCACCATAGGTCGCAACTTGATAGGGGTCGCAAAGTTGTAGGCTAAGGAGAATGGTCGCAACGCAAGGGTGAGGGAGATTGGTCACAAGTCGCAACACGATGGGGTCGCAAGGTCATGAGGTCGCGAAGTCACGAGGAAAAGGATATCACGGCTTCAAGACACGCTACTTAGGCTTAGAGAGGATCAAGGAAGACACTGAAATGGCCTTAGTAGGTCAGGGTCTCCCTCAGATGAGTAAATTTAGGAAAACTGGTAAAAACAGGAGGGTCTAGGTTGAGGAAAAGGCGGATGTCTGGGTCCAAGCGGGGAGAGAGTAGCAAGGGAAATTGTTTTAGGCAAATGATAAGAAAAAAAAAACTAAGTAAAAGAGCTAAACCCTAGGGCGAGGGGATGCCAGAGGTCGGGGAATGCATACAACGACACTTGGAAGAAAATCATGATTGTTGGAAGGTGAATGGTTACTTACCAGGAGATAGACGCGTGCGCAAACCCAAGTCGGAGGATTTCCTAGCTCTTCGTGCGACCAAAGGAGTAGCTACAAATGAGGTTGGGGCGACTTTCTTTATATAGTTTTGGTCGCGCATGTGAGGTCACATGGGTCTGGCATGAGACTTTGTGACTTATGTGACCATGCGACCGGGTAAGTCACAAGGGTGGCATAGTCGCGTCCATGTATGGGAGGAAATGGTGCAATCTCGTGACCTTTGCGACCTTGCGACCTGGCGGGTCCTAAACTCACAAAGGTCGCATAGTCACATCTATTTTTGCATGAGGACGGTGCAACCTCACGACCTATGTGACTTCTTTGACTCGGATGGTCGCAAGGAAGTACGAAGAGGAAAATGTGACTCTACGACCTGTGAGTCGCAATGGTTGCATAAATCGTGATGGTCGCAAGGCTTAGGTTTAGTCGCGTTCTGACACCGTGACCGACTGACTAAGGTAGGAACTAGATACCTGGCTTTACTTAGCAGGAAACTTAGACTTTTCCTTAGGTTCTTTGAGATTGTTGAACTCTTCAGTAGAACCTGGAGGGGCCGGTGACTTTGCCCAATACACGGGCTCCAAAAATTTTAGGGTTCCCAGAATTTTGGAGGGGTTGTTGTAGCAACTACAACACTCTCTCGATAGACTTACATTTCAATAACAAAAAAAAGTGCTAAGTTTTTGCAAGTTCCAGGAAACGTGAAAGAAGATCACTATATGCACGAGAAGGCCAAGTTTCTTTCAAAAAAGCATGATCATTTCATGCCAAATCAAATCCATCACACCATTTCTACTAAACAAAATACCAATTTTACCAACTCTACTCATTTTAATCCTACAGCCGATCCATAATTATCCATCTCCCTACTACCGAAAACTCATTTCCTTTGCAATTGTCATACATCCCTGCCTCATTTTCATTCGATGTTAACCCATAAATAAAAGTCATTCAGCTCCCTTACAAAGCTGAGTCACCCCATTTTCCTCTTCATTCATGTCAAATAAACCTTGATCCAATGTAAATTTTTTCCATATTCCTTCAAATTATTATTGTACACTCATGTTAGATGATATAGGATTCATTAAGGCCTTCCTTCTAACAAGTTTTAACCCATCGACTCTAACACATCATATGGGATCAAAAGTAGAGATATTTCAAGTACCTTGAGGCTTGCATGCCTTAATGGCAAGCTCTGTCGCCAATAAACAGTGGGAATACATCAATGTCCCCTGTTTGTCAGATCTTCTAGGTGACTCGACTTCGACACATATATTTGTACCTAGTAAGATGTACTTCGGCATCTTGACTCAATGGTGGTAGTCTTGTGTTGGTTAATGGCATTTATTAATGGCCAGTAATCCAACAATTTATTTTCTATGTTTTACATCGACACGTCTATTGACATTGATAAGAATTATGCCATCGAGCAGAAACGAATGAAGACTACATGATATCAGCAATTTGCAGCAAGACTTAATTCAGCAAGCATAGCAATAAAGATTCCAATCTCATCCTCAATTCATACAACCAAGGGAAAAAAAGGCAGATCAAATTCTCTTACTTCATATTCCATGATCCAGCAGTAGCAGCCACACTCTTCTATATACATTTCTTGTCCACTTTTTAGGTAAGTGAAGGTACGTTTTTTCTAATCTTTAATCATGTAATTTCTTAAATGCTAAAATTAAGATTTTGGAAAATCCTTAACCACATTCATATTCCCTTTCTCATTTGCAACAAAATTGACAACACCTTTAGTTGGGGGGGAGGGATATTCACATTTCATGCCACGTTTCATTTCATTCTAACTAACACATTTTCCCAATCAACTATTATTGCATTTTGATTCCAAAAGTTTAAATGTTTTGTAATGATGAGCACATTAAATGGCTGACAACAACTATGGGAATTCTAAATGTCTTCAAAGTAATTTGATGAAACAAAATAAAATAATTATTGTTACATAAGAACCAATACTCAAAAAAATTGGCTGTCACACAAGAACCAACCATAAAAAAAAATATGTTGCAATCAAATGATTTCAAACTATACTTTGCAAAAAAAAGAATAAAGTTATCAAATGATATGATAATGCAAAGTTAAAAGAGAATCAATACAGAGCCAAAGCTCATATAGAAGCAAAACATTTCAAGAATATCAACTTATGATTAAATGATTCAATGCAATAGTTGCATGAGGGCTATGTTGGGCCTCAAAAATGTCATCCACTTTCACCTTAATGTCCATCATTTTACCCTCATTCCATAACTCTATAACTACATAACCCTACATTAAGTAACCATTTTCATGATTATATGGGTTTATCATTATATTTTCCAAAGTCATTTATTTTAAGTATTTTAAGTGAATTTGTGATTAAGTATTATAAAATTAGCATGTTTTCATATATACATGAAAGTGGTATAAGTTTTGTGATATTGTAGGCCTACTTGAAGCTTCTAGAAGGGTCCTACTTGGCCTCCTAACTACAAATTCGAATTTCAAGTTCCAACTCATGAAGATTTGTGGAGTAATTATAGAAGATGAGGATCATTATCTATGCATACTCAAAGAAGAAGAATCATGGATAAAAGGATTTTGAGAGGATGTGTATCTCACATTTTTAGGATATTGGTTGTAACCAAATGAGATAAATGTGGATTTAGGAGAGATTTGAGGGATCTGCGTTTATTGATCAGTCATCCTTAGTTTTTGTATAAATAGGGGTGCATCATTCAAAGAAACCCATCTATCTATCTATGTATTTTATTATTCCAATCGATAAAATAGTTCAATCCAAGATTCTCCAGCATATTGTTACTTTGAAAATGTGATGGTAGTTTGGTGTGCTTGCTGAGGAATGGAGGGCCCCCATCAACCTCAGTTTGCACATCTTTGTACATTGGTAACATAGTATAGTTTTTTTATTTCATTATTTTCATGCGTGTTTCCATTTCATGCAAGTGTGTTTTTACTTTCAACAAGTGTGTTTCCATTTCATGCAAATGTGCTTTTACTTTCAGTAAGTGTGATTTACTTTATGCAAGTGTGATTTCCTTTATGTAAGTGTGATTTCAATTTATTTAAGTTTGATTTCAATTTGGTTTGGTTTTAATTGATTTAATTTGTTTTTTAATTAGTTTTAGATTGCATTAGATTAATCTAATCTGAAAGATAACCACCTAGTACATAAAGTACAATTATACCTTATCATTTTACGAAACCCCCGGGTTGACAAATTAAATGATAGGGATTTAGCTAACCATTAAATCACCCAACAATAACCATGAAAAAGGTTATCTCAATAAGTACATTAGATATTGAAAGACTCCAAATCAATCATTAAGTGACAAACAAGAAAAGCTGAAAGAAGATTTGTATAGGAAAGAGATGAAGAAAGGATTTAGATACTGAAAGAAGGAGAGGATAGTGTAAAATGGGGCTACATAGGAATAGGAGATTACTCTTGTCTCTAACACATTGGCATAAGAATATTTGCAAGGGAATGAGATGAAGAAAATGATTTAGCTACCCAAAAAAGGAGAGGATAGTGTACGATGGGACTACATAGGAATAGGGGCTTACTTTATCACATTGGCATATCTTCACCTCCTATACCAAGATGGATTTGGTTAGAAAGGTTTGACATGGGCCAAAGTTTGGACTTTTACATATTGACTCAAAATCTTTGAATTTCTATGGGTTTTGCTAAAAAGGGTACAATTGTGTGCCTAGGAAAATCTATGCAAATTAGGATACATAGGGAAATCAAGATGTGAAATTTTCTAGAGAACAAAGTAGGATATAAATATCCATTTTTTTCACAGTGAATTTTCAAAAGTCTATTAGGATATGGTAGCTCTCAAGATGAGGACGAGTATATGATAACATAATGAAATTTAAGGAGTAAAGATGATGTCTTAAAGGGAATTTCAACTCAAAATTTGAATACCTCCTATGAGATTTTTCTGACACTTTTGTTCATGGTGAATTTTCAAAATTATGTTGGGATATAGTACCTCTCAAGATGAGGAGGAATGTGGGAAAACCTAATGTAATTTAAGTACTAATAAGATGATTTCCTAAAGGGAATTTCAACTCAAAGTTTGAATAATTCCTATGAGACTAGGATGTATTGTTTTGAACCTATGGAAGGAGAGAAGTAGAAGGGCATTACAAAGTAAAGCACAATCCATATAAAGGATATCATGTCATTATTAAGAGTATTAGAGAGAACTTATAATCTAAATATGGGGGAAATATGACTTATAGATCTCACTCAAGGATAATAAAGCACTAGTTGAATGGGGCATCTCGATCCTTGAGCTACAAATGCAACCCATAATGGTCATAAGCAAGTCAAATAGGGAGAGATGGAAACCCCAAAACCCATTAACTCTTAAACTCAATTTTTATGATGCTTCAAGGGGTATCCTAAGGATCATAAGTATTGAAGGCATCATTAAGAATAAAGAGGGTATCTCAATGCATTTCTAAGCTAAAACTATGTGTGTGGCCATCAATATTATGGCTTTGATATTCAATGGAACTTAAAGGGATATAATCTATGATGGATTTCTTATTCAATCACTTGTTTGTTAAAGGTGACTCGATCATCATCATAGACTTGATTTTGCAAGCATCACTAACTTCTCATGATAGTTTATTTATTGTTAATTGACACCTAAATACCCTTCTATAGGAGTTCACCAAAGTAAAGGGAGCATACTGGAAACAAGGTTCTAGACAATTTGGTGAATATAAGAGGATATTCATATTGGAACTAGGAAACAATGGATTATGACTAGAATAATGTTGAAGGTGGTGACATGGACTAATGGAGATTGATTTAGTATGGTGGGACAACCATAATACATGGGACAATGATACACAGGGTTGTGAGCTTTTACAAAAAAATGATCATAACATCACGGATCAAGTGAAGTATAGGATGTGATCACGATTATCATGTGGTAGAGAATAATTTGGCGTTATGAAATACAAGAGAAAATATCTTTGGTGAGCTAGATGATTGTGAACTGGTGGGCAAACACCTTTGATGTTATGGATCTAATCCTTCAACAAGAAAGTATCCTTTAGGACCTCCAAAAACCAATCAAGAACACTCCAACCACTCTAGTGGATTTACCAAATTGAAGGTAGGTTACATATACATCCTCCATTTATTATAACCTCAATAAATTATATTGATTTAGTTAAGAAACATCATTTTTTCAATTTCTTTATACTATGGAAATCTAGTACATAGAAGTAGATTGGTTCATTTGTTGTAGAAAATTATTTTGAGGACCTATGCTATTTATATTTAATAGAGAAGTTAATTCCTACAGATTTTATCATAGGACAACTTCTAATATAACTATGTATTCTGGTATTATCATAGAGTGGCCCATTTAGGTAGATGGTTAATTTCCTTTTTAAACATATGGGACTAAAGAATAAATAAGTGGCTTGAAGTAAAAGCGTGTATCGGCAATTGTAAACTCTCTTAATTTGGTTGCAACATAAGAAATTATTTTTATTTTCCCAAAAACAAAAATATAGTATGGTTTAAAAGTTGTGAGTCGAAAAAAACAAAAGATGAGGTGTTTTTGGAGTACAGTTGGCTTCTAGTAAGTCTTTTTGAAGTTGTCAATCATATTAACAAACAAACAAACAAAAACAAAAAAAAAAAACATATGTTTAAAATGTGGTGCCCCTCTTGGCACCCACCCTCCACATTGAGATAACACAAATCAAAATAGAAACCTAAGTTTATTTTATTAAATTATGAACAAATTTATATTGACACAAATTTTAAGTTACTCTTGAATCCAACATGGAAAATTTGTATGCTCCTTATTTGGATAAAGTGTAGATTTTGCATAATGAAGTAAATAAGATAATTCAAAGAGATGAATCTAGATATATCATTTTTTTCATTCAAAAACAAACAGGCAATGTAGACATAATAATATGAAGCTTAACCATTTCCCTTTTTTCCTTTGAAATTTTCCAAATTGTGAGAATAAAATATTAAAGGAATGTTTATTTGTCATGAGAAAACAAAAAATCACATATAGGAATCAAGCCATTTCCAAGTGTTCCTTTCTATTTAAGTGATCCAATGACTTCAACTTTGACGATCAATTATTCCAACAACCAAACAAACGAGATGGACAAAAGGACTATCCTCCAATCCCCATTCCTTCAATTAACATGTTGAAATCCCTCAAGTCCACATTCCCTAATAGGTCATTAACTCTCTTTGTGCTCCTCACAACTCATAATCCTCCACAAAAACAAAAAATCCTCTATGTAGCTCCCTCATAGCCCAAAACAAAAGTAGTAAAGTAGATCCCCTACTCCACCTTCACTCAACTCATAAAAACTCTAACCATACAAACCAAGAAACCAAGAAATAATATAATTTTAGTTCTTTATGGCATGGCAAGCCTTTTCCACCGGAAGCACCCACTCAATAGGTCAAGCCAACATGTATCCAAAAATATGAAATACACAACTTCCTTTCTTTCTTCAAGTAAATGTGAACTTTCTTTATATCACAATACACAAAGTGAGGAGAGTGAATTATCTCTCTTTCCCAGTTCTTGATCAACTTTCAAAGGGTTATAGATCGACAATGTCATTGGTCATCCAACTATTTATATAGGTAATTTAGTTCATATTGACTTGATAAATGAGTCGGTAAGAATAGCAACGAGGGTTGTGTGTAGTTAGTCTCATATGAGCATGCAGGTCCTAATCCTAATAAGTTTAAGAAAACTTCCTTAATATGCTACTAATGATATTTGTCTGTTTATATCTTTGCCTATAATATTTTGCACTTATTTTGCAAAATTGTACTCATAATGTTACTTAAATCAAGTATTAATTATCCAACATGCATTTGTCAATTAAGCTAGTAATAGTGCCCACAGTGAGGCATACACATGTATCTATGATGTACAGGTCTTGTACATGCAATAATAAGCAAATAATGAAGACTCCTTAGATTTTCTATACTTTATCTTTTCATGAAAAAAATCATGTATACACAAAATGAATACAAAAAGCAATAGACAAGGAAGGGAGAGTATCACTCTAAGCCCTTCTAAGATTGGCCATAATCATGTTGTGTATCATTATGATTATCATGGTGATATATCTCTCTCATGTATATGGCCATCAACAATCCCTCGATTTTTGGGAGAGTGAATTTGAGAGTCACTAATATCAATTTAGGCACCATGGCATATCTTTTCACCAACCGATCATGTTGTTCTCATGAGATCCTTTGTGGGCAAGTCCTCGCGTGATATTTATTTGAATTAGCCATCTCAGCCAAGGAAACACCATCCAATCAAGCTCTTGCTCATGTCATAGCACTAAGATAACAATAATCACATGTATAACATAATCAACTCATCACTTGATTGACATGTTTAGCATAAAGAATATGATGTAATGATGTAAGGCCACATATAACATTTACATTCATCCAAACATCTTATTCACATCCATTTGTTAATATAGAACCAATGTATGTGTTAACCATCAGGGTGTAATCATAAATAAATGTTATGATCATGTACATTATCAATTAAATAGTAACTATTGACAATAATGCATATATTTATAAAATTATTTATAATCTAAACATCATGTCATCAGCACAACCCAAATACATATGTGATAAGAAATAATTGAAATATATGCATGTGTAATAAGAAAAAGTCCATCTAAGTATAGCATCATAATATATTATCATCACATATTGTACAGATTTGTAGAAATAAAAGCTAATATATATGCATACACTAAGCAACAATTACATAGATGAAATAAGGGATGTCTCATCTTAAACAAGCCTCGTCCAACAATGTCATGAAAAAGTGTGTACGTGTGTGTACACACACACACAATGAAAAAAGGAGCAAAGTGCTATCATGATGAAATTATCAGAGCATCATATCTCATAGGAATAAAATACAACCAATATGTGATAGTATTCCAGTTATCAAATTGACATTCACCCGCCTACGAGGTCCACTATCTAATTGTTAATTCATTATTGATCACCATGTGCATATTTGTCATTATCGTCTCCATTGGAATCACATATATTAAAATACGCAATTAGAAATAAATGTATCGAACACCCCCATGTGGATTTATATGCACTAAACCACATACAATCATACATGTCTCGTCAATACAACATCTCCCCAATGAGATTACATACATAAAACTCATAAACATGATGTGTATAACAAATTGCATTTTATTGAACTAAATTATAACAAGTAAATTGCAAATGCAGACCTCTCTCAATAACAACATATGTCATCCAAATTAGTTTAAATGTATGTTTGCCACTATTACATATCATATAACAAAAAGTCAAGGTTAACTATCTACTCAATTAAGCCATGTCATCTATAGGGGAAACAAGTTCATCCAAAATCCAGGTCAAAGGTAGTTGACTTGATTTAAAGATAATAGTAAGATTTAAGCTAGGTTTTATCAAGTGTACAAGATGTGTGGCATTACATAGAGCCACACTTCAAGGGTCTTTGTTTGAAAGTTGTAATTTATATAAGTAAAAAGACAATCTTAGCACAAAATACTTGGGTGTTCTCTAGTAAACCATCCAAACTACATAAAGGGGCATCCTCAATGGAAAATGTCAACAAACCAATCAAAACAAGCTATATGGTGCACTGGAGGAGCATTACATCCACTCATAAGGTGTTTTTTTTAATATAATGGCTTTTTAAATTTTATTGAAGTTGTAAATAACATTGAAATTTAAAAATTAAAAAAAAATGGTAATGATGTCTATTTAGATTTAAAGATTTTTTAAAGTTAGGATTCGAGATTATAGTTGATTTTTTTTAATGGTTGATTTATATATAATCTTCTTTATTAACTTCTTATTAAAACCATTAAAAAGTAAAAATAATTTTTTTTATAGATTTTTTTAATTGTATATATTTTCGATGGTTAACTTTTTATATGTACTAGGTGTTAAATTCATTAAAAAGTAAAAGGAAAAATATTTATAGAACTTTTTTACTTTTATAAAATATCTGGATATATTGGTAAAATATTGATTTCTTTTTCCTTGTAAAGTTAATTTCTTTTTCCTTGTAAAGTTAATTTCTTTTTCCTTGTAAAATTGATTTCTTCTTAAATAATGTTGCACCATGCTCACATGCAGAGTTATACCCTTCTCTGGAGCGAAGAAGTTCCATAGTGGGATTATATGCATTTACAATCCCCACAGGCACAACATTTGGTTTGAACCCATGACCTCTTGAAGCCCCAAAACACTAGAATAAGCTACACAAACCCACCTAAGCACCAGTCTTTTATATAAAAGGATCAATTATGTTTTAAAAAGACTCTCTGATATATCTTAAAAATTCATATTTAACTATTTTTCTTTCATTGCACCATTTTTCTACCCTTAAAATATTGATTCTTACTTTGATTTCATGAGTAGTTTTTTTTTTTTTTTTTTAACCAATTCTAATAGTGACTTCCATAAACTTATTGTGATATCTTGGAATTCATTCTAGAGGTTGTGTTATTAAATCATAAAGCTATTATAATGTTACCACAGTTAATGTTTATTACACAATGAGATTTTGCAAGCCCCCATTGACTTACTTTTGACTATGCTTTCATTTCTTTAACTTTTGGGAGCTCTTTGGCTATAGGAATTTGTGTTTGGTAACATTGTTAAGAGTGTGGTAGCAAGAAGGGTCAACGAAAGATGTCTCTAACAACACATATAGTGACCTTAAAATACTTATCTAGAAAAAGAAAAACTCACTACTAAAATGGATTGTTAATGAATACAACAAAAACTTTTGATAAATTAAATGTTTAACAGTGTGTTATAAGTTTCTTTATTTGCATAATTGCCTTATTGATGTCATCGTTGTCATAAACACGACCATTTCGCAAGGGACTTCCCTCTGGGGTTCAAACGCAGAAGGAAGAATAGGGTGGAGCTGGTTCAGGAAACTCAGGAGCGACCTGTGGATGTAGTTATGGAGCAAGTAGTTCCGCCAGGGGAACATCATGCTAAGGTTTAGTTTCAAAATGAAATCAATGAAGATCAACAGGCAGCTCCTATTGAGGCTAACAGGACTGCTTATTTTCACGAGCGGGATGAGATGACAGAGGTCGAAGCATATCTCCTAGCAGGGAGAGGAATATGGAGGCTGATTATTTCTCTAAAAGAGGTTTATCGCAGGCTCTGAACTCCTGGCACATAATCGTCTTGGACAACGGGTTGGTCACAGTTTTAGATCGGACCCCTTACCTTTAATATTTCCATTTTGTTCTTTTGGTTTATGCTATAATATGTACATATTGGCAGGCTATGAGACTATTTTATCTTATGACAACATTCCGGTTTCTGTTTATTTTTGTTGTACTGGACAGATGGATTTGGATATTATCACTCAATATGGGAGATGGTATGGGTTGTTTTCTCTGATTATTTAAACAGACCGGATTTTTTATCTCTACTTTTTGAGTTCTTTTTTATGGATTATCTGTATTGAACAAGTGCATATCCACTTTTTCTCAATATGTTGTTGTCTTCACTTTTTGCATATAGTAGATTCACAGTTTGATATATGAATGCTTCATTGCATCTACATTGTAACATTT
>APFE031179316.1:57204-93212 GCA_000404065.3 Pinus taeda
CAAATTAAAATAATTTGACTATATTCATCACCAAAAATCCTAGATTCAACTTCTTTATTTGTTTTTTCGATTTTTGGAAAGTTATGAAATGTTTCCTTCAATAAAACGGCAAAATTCTTCAAATTGTATCTCACCAAATTAAGAGATTATAAATGCTTGACCAATCTAAGTAAAAAGATTTGGATGTATATTCAGTCTTCACCATATCTCATGAAATTTTGTTTGTGTTCAGATATACTCCGGAACATTTTTTTTTGTTTTATCTTAAAGAAAGAAAAAATACTTTGGTACTTTATTTCAATTATAAATGTTACAAATAATTTTGAAGAAATAAGTGATGAACTGCTAAAACCATTCTTGAATAATGCACAGTGATCGGACCCAAATTGTTAAGTCAAGACATATGTTGGGATTACATGAAACTGGGTACTATCTCAATTTCTCTAAAACTATAGTAAATTATTTTTCATCTTCAAGTATACATGTTACAAAAGAGAGATACAAGTGCTGGAAATATTTATGGGATAAGATTTAAAGGAAATGTAGACATGATGATTACCCAATTTAGACCTAAGTTCTCTCCTTGTCGGCCTCCAAGACTTTTTCATCAATCTCAATTTGACAGAAGTTCTCTACTTCTCCTTGGTCTTCAAGACTTTGTCATCATCCTCAATTTAGACAGAAGTTCTCTCCTTATCGGCCTCAATTTAGACAGAAGTTCTCTCCTTATCGGCCTCCATGACTTTTTCATCATCCACATTTAATATCTTGCTTGTTTCCTCTTCGCGTAATTTCTTTCTCAAACCCAAAACAATAAATAAATTGGTGAGAGTTAAAAGTGACTCCGCACTTCCATGAAGCCAATCCACATTTGATAATGAGGTTCCATAATGTATTTTTGCTGCAGAGGCAAATACAGGAAAGATCAAAAGTTATACTTTGTACCAGCAAGGGAAGCACAACCAGAAGATTACTTCAATTAGACATGTAAACAATGTTCAAGAAGAATCTCTTGTGCAAATTTGAAGCAACGTTAGCAAACAAGATATCCACATAATACTACTCATGGTTCATCCTTATACCTTGCTAGCAATTTTTTCTCCTAATTGGAAGATATAAGGTAACCCTTCAATTAATCTACCTCGCGGAGAGCATGGCTTCTAAACAGGGGCCATGCAAAGAAATATCAAATATATTTCACCATATAGGTCCTTTATCTAACAGGGGAACTCTTGTGATCAGGAATTTGTTATTTGTTCCTATAAATAGAGGTTTGAATACATCTTTTAGAACGTGCAGAACATTTGTTACTTGTTTATATCAAATGCTCTAATGATGTAAAATTGATATATGCAGCTCTCCTACATGCTTCATTTATCTTGATCAAAAAGATACGATATGCATTATTTCATAATCTAGAAATCTAGAAATTTTGGATAGTTGTAGATGACCACTCAGAATATTTAAATTGTATACCTAGTGACATGATTATAACACATTTCGATAGCTTATTAGTGGTTAGGTTTAACTCCTTCAATTCTTAACTAGAGTTACAATATGACTCTTTTAGAGTCTTTTTCATCATTACCACGTGGCTAGCTCATTTCCATGAATAATGGGGGCTGACATGGTATCCTCTTGAATTATGGTGGTGAAAACAAGAAGGACAACTTTTGAGTAGGATAACTTTTGCATACGGACTTCGATTGAGGCAATCTTTGTGCCGTTGGAAATGTTTGTGTAGAATAAGAAGAAAAAAATGTTAAAGCAGCAAAGTTTAACCCCCAAAAAATGCCATTTGATGCCTCAAAATGCTCACATAAAGTTTCAGACCCCAATTTGCCAAACTAGGTCCTATTGGTAAAAATGGACCTGTGAACTGATTCCTCCAGTTTTTCCACTCTAAAAGCATCAAGATGGATGACAAACAATGTAATGATCCAATCTGAATCAGCGACTATTAGATTTTACTAGTTTAGCTCATGCTTTGTTTCTTTCTTCATTGTTCACAGTTCCATAGATTTAGCATTGTAGCCTCATATATAAAGGTTGTTTTCAGAGATGGGTTTCAAAGTAAATCGTGATGCATGACTTGTCATTTATATTTCTCATTTAAATGGTCTTTGATCATTTATTCATGAATGTGAATCATAATGTTTAATGCTTTCTCTAAAAATTTCAATATAGTTTTCTATTTGTAAAGTAACAAAATATTGATAATATATTTATATCTATCTGTATAGAATAGTATTTCCCCTTTTCTAAATTTTTGAGGGTTCCCATTTTACGCGCATTTCTATTTCAGCTACATGTTTACCTTTCCCCGTATCATGCAACTTAGTTTTCATGTCTTTAAGTGAAGTTTCCATCGGTTTCAAAGTGGCTCTACTGAAGTTCCTTATTTTTCCTTATCTCTCTTTGTTTTCTATAGAAATTTTTGGTGCTCTATTTTGCAGTTTTGGGAACTGTGTGTGCCCACTTGAACCTGCAATAGCATCACATATTACAAAAAAAAAATCCAATGTTCCAGATAATAGTGTGTGCCAATTTTTCTGTTGCGCATGAAGCATGCAACCATAACTAATTTCTAAGAGAAGTGTTACTGATGTTTTACTGCAATATGTGAAAAACCCGGATAGTTGGGATAGTAATTAAGCTTTAGAGAGATGTTGAATGTTTGTGTGACAGTTTTTCAAACGTAGAAGTCAAGAAAGAGAGGCAAGGAAGTTGCTTGAGATTGAAGATTGCATTTTAGACTGTTAGGATGTATTTGACTCTTTAGCATACTAATGCAAAATGAGGTGTTTGTGGTTTCCCTTCTAAAACTTCTATATTTGATGTGGGAGTTATACTTTGTTTATGTGATGATGAATGGCAAATTTTTTCTTTCCATTGTTCTCGAATACTCCTTTTGTATAATTTAAATCTGTTCTTGCAATAGCATTAATTATACTTTGGTGAGAACTTCTCCTTCAGGGAATGGAAAATGCCAGTATCAATAGGGTTTAGATGAGACTACAATGTTGTTAGCATGAATATCGAACATGAGGTCTTTTAGCAACATTAATTAGTTCTGTTGTACGCACAAAGCAAATTTATACAAGGGAAAAATATGTTATGATGGCCTTCAAGAGAGGAGATTCAAGACTGGTTTTAGAGAAGAAATCGAATTTGTACACAGAAACCATAAGATTGAATATAAACATCGAGTAGTGGAGGAATATTCAAATAGCATGTACCCTCATAAAAGCATAAAATATTTTCAGAGAATTCCTAATGTGTTGCACGAATAGGAATTGAACCAGACCCGGAGCACAAGTCTAGAATGAAGAAATATTAGAAAGATTACAAAAGTTGAACAAGAAATGGATGTGCATTCTTGATTTTTGGTTTACAAAATTGTTCGTGGGTTATATTTTGGAGTTTGCAATTGAATATTTCACTTCTTTCAGTAAGGAAGGATGAAATTTTTTGAAAGGACCCAGGAGTCAAATGATAAGAAAAATATCCAGATGATGGGGGTGCAGTGTTCCAGTTAGCCAAAATGGAACTACCACTACAACTATGAAAATAACCAAAATGAAAAACAGAAACAAAAATCCAAAGGCAAGGAAAAGAACAGGGTTACCTACCCACCTAAGGCTAGATTGCACTTGCAAACCCGAGTAGGGAGGAAGACATCTCCAATAAACACTAAAAACTAGTTAATTGTATCAATAAAATGATAAAAGATATGCATATAAGAGGGAGGAAACCTCTATTTATGCAAATAGAGAGACAAAACCCTAACTTTAAAGCTAAGTCACTTATAAGAATCATTAGGCTATTATTATATTAATGTTGTATCTTGACAAATATAACATTATTACAAAATCATAAGCAAACACACAAGATAGATCATGTACATATTCTCTAATACCTACAAAGAATGTTGTCATTAGATACACAATACACCCCCCCCCCCCCCCCTCCTTAAAAAGTTTTTCCCTCAAAGCTTAAAACCTGCTATACAAACTGAAACGTTGCTCCAATAAAAACCCAAGTAGGTGATATAATGACTTGAAAGGCATGAACATGCCTTGGATATATGTCCAACGTTAGGATGACCAAATTTGGTGTCTAAACTGATATTTTAGCCTTTAGAATGATTTTCAAAGAATGCATGCAAAGAAAAGAGTGCTGCATTTTATGAATTAAGTCGCTTGAGAATAGAGAGCAAGATTTGAACCCCAAATCACTTAGTTCAAAAAGTGCTACTTCAACCAAGTGAATTAAAACACGACTATATCTAAAGCATGAAAGAAAAAAGAGGAATTTGTTTTACTCAGAACATATAATGAAGTGAAGTGACGCATTATGACATGTGCAAACTTGGGTGTTCCGCCAAAAAATGCTACAAATTCCCATGTAGCTTCCCCTTTCAGGAGGCCCCTCAACTTAATCTTGTATTCTTTAATTTGCTTCTTTGAGGCTTGGTCCAATGATTATTGTTATTTTCTATCCAAAGGTCTCCAATCTTTTTCAAGCATACAAATAAAATTCTAAACCAACTAAAATGCAGCATATAGTCGAGAGATTATAGGGAGACAAAAAACAGCATATAACCAACCTCTTAAGTTTTCTCTCCAATCTTTTCAAGCATACAAATAAAATTCTGAACCAACTAATTAATTCCTTTCCATTTCCTTAAGGTTTGATGAACCAAAGTTGGTTTCAATGGATAATAACAATCATCATCACATAATGTCCATAAATTTATAAAATTGCATAGGGTTCCAGTTGCTATTTTTTAATGTGTATTAAAACAAACATTTCCTCTCGATGGAGTTATTATTGGAGTTAATAACTGGTTATATTTATTTATAACCAGTTGATCCCATAATAACTGGTTACATATTTCAGAAATTAGTTTTGAAAATAACCAGTTGGTATAAAATTCAAATTCCTTATTCTAATATCATAGTGTGCCAATTTTTCTATAACTAATTTCTAAGAGAAGTGTTACTGATGTTTTACTGCAATATGTGAAAAACCCACATAGTTGGGATAATAATTAAGCTTTAGAGAGATGTTGAATGTTCATGTTTTGTGACAGTTTTTCAAATGTAGAAGTCAAGAAAGAGAGGCAAGGAAGTTGCTTGAGATTGAAGATTGCATTTTAGACTGTTAGGATGTATTTGACTCTTTAGCATACTAATGCAAAATGAGGTGTTTGTGGTTTCCCTTCTAAAACTTCTATATTTGATGTGGGTGTTTTACTTTGTGTTTATGTGATGATGAATGGCAACTTTTTTCCTTCCATTGTTCTCAAATACTCCCTTTGTATAATTTAAATCTGTTCTTGCAATAACCTTAATTATACTTTGGTGAGATCTTCTCCTTCAGGGAATGGAAAATGCCAGTATCAATAGGGTTTAGATGAGACCACAATGTTGTTGGCATGAATATCAAAGATGAGGTCTTTTAGCAACATTAATTAGTTCTGTTGTTGGCACAGAGCAAATTTATACAAGGGAAAAATATGTTATGATGGCCTTCAAGAGAGGAGATTCAAGACTGGTTCTAGAGGAAAGAAATCGAATTTGTACACAGAGAAACCATAAGATTGAATATAAACGTTGAGTAGTGGAGGAATATTCAAATAGCATGTACCCTCATAAAAGCATAAAATATTTTCAGAGAATTCCTAATGTGTTGTGCAAATAGGAATTAAACCAGACCCGGAGCACAAGTCTAGAATGAAGAAATATTAGAAAGATTACAAAAGTTGAACAAGAAATGGATGTGCATTCTTGATTTTTGGTTTACACACTTGTTCGTGGGTTATATTTTGGAGTTTGCAATTGAATATTTCACTTCTTTCAGTAAGGAAGGACGAAAATGTTTTAAAGGACCCAGGGGTCAAATGATAAGAAAAATGTCCAGATGATGGGAGTCCAGTGTTCCAGTAGCCAAAATGGAACTACCATTACAACTATGAAAATAACCAAAATGAAAAACAGAAACAAAAATCCAAAAGCAAGAAAAAGAACAGGGTTACCTACCCACCTAAGGGTAGATTGCACTTGCAAACTCGAGTAGGGAGGAAGACATCTCCAATAAACACTAAAAACTAGTTAATTGTATCAATAAAAGATAAGAGATAAATATAAGAGGCAGGAAACCCGTATTTATTCAAAGAGAGAGACAAAACCCTAACTTTAAAGCTAAGTCACTTATAAGAATCATTAGGCTATTATTATATTAACGTTGTATCTTGACAAATATAACAATATTACAAAATCATAAGCATACACACAAAATAGATCATGTGCATATTCTCTAATACCTACAAAGAATGTTGTCATTAGGTACACAATACACTCTCCCCCTTTATAAGCTTTTCCCTCAAAGCTTAAAACCTGCTATACAAACTGAAAAGATGCATTATTGCTCCAATGAAAACCTAAGTAGGTGATATAATGACTTGAAAGGCATGAGCATACCTTGGATCTATGTCCAACATTAGGATGACCAAATTTGGTGTCTAAACTCATATTTTAGCCTTTAGAATGATTTTCAAAGAATGCATGCAAAGAAAAGACTCAAGTGTGCTGCATTTTATGACTTAAGTCACTTGAGAATAGAGAGCGTGATCTGAACCCCAAACCACTTATTTCGAAAAGTGCTACTTCAACCAAGGAAATTAAAACGTGATTATATCTAAAGCATGAAAGAAAAAAAGGAATTTTTTTTACTCAAAAAATATACTGAAGAGAAGTGATGCATTATGACGTGCAAACTTGGGTGTTCCGCCAAAAAAAGCTACAAACTCCCATGTAGCTTCCTCTTTCAAGAGGCCCCTAAACTTAATCTTGTATTCTTTAATTTGCTTCTTTGAGTCATGGTCCAATGATTATTGTTATTTTCTCTCCAAAAGTCTCCAATCTTTTCAAGCATACAAAAAAAAATTCTAAACTGACTAAAATGCAGCATATAATCAAGAGATTATAGGGAGACAAAAAACAGCATATAACCAACCTTTTAAGTTTTCTCTCCAATCTTTTCAAGCATACAAATAAAATTCTAAACCAACTACTTAATTCCTTTCCATTTCTTTAAGGTTCGATGAACCAAAATTGGTTTCAATCAATGTTGCATGACTCGTACTTGTATAATACTCGGCGAGGCATCGATTCGTCTACTCGTATAAGACTCGTCAAAATACAAAACAAAAAAAAAAAACAAAACAAAACTTAAAATGTGTTAAATTTTAAGCACAAAATAGAAACTAATGACAATTCCAATCCTTATAAGTTATAAAAACTACAATATATGCAATAATTCATAACATCATCTCATATCTATAAAAGTACAACATAACATATTCAATTTTTGTAAGAAAAACATTTAGATACTAAATAAGAAAAGGACTCATGATTCCATAATCAAAATCAAAAATGTTAGCAAGTTCAAAATTCAAATACATATGTCATAAATGATAAATGATTGTCTCATAACAATCTTGTGTCTCATCACTCATGGACGACTACGCCTACAATAAGCCCTCGCAGAGCTAGAGCTAACATCAGAAGGCTGAAGCAACTGTGAGGTAGGTGTATTTGGAGTCTCCATTTGAGATGGCAAACTAGAGAGATCCTCAGTCTCTTCATCAAGCCAACTCAAATCAGGGACCTCCTCCTCAACAACCCAATCAGACTCTAAATCAATAGCATGCAATAAAATTGGATCTGTATCCTTTGGTTGCACTTGTTTTGTCAACGTTCGAAGGTTGTAGTAGATGAAAACCAACTTCTCCAACCTCTCATGCTCCAACCTGTTTATCTTTTTGCTGTGGATGTGCTCAAACACTGACCAAATGCACTCACAAGAAGAAGCATTTCAAGGTTGACTCATAACTCTGATGGCGAATTCTTGTAATTGTGGTGCCTCAGTGCCACAATCTATCCACCAATGAGCTGTAAAAAAATAACAACAAAGATTATTAGTTTGCAATGCCAAACATATAAAAGAGAACTAGCAAAATTACAAGCTAAGTTCTAACAATTTGCACTTACAAGGCATTTTCTTGTCCTTGAGACGTTGGCTTGAGCTGAATCCAAACATGCCAGATGCTTCCTTGTACTTATCTCGTTGTAAGTTGATTTTGTCCTAAATATCTACATCTGGGAACATCTTCTCCATGCCTATCATGACACCTCTCATCACCTCGGGATCTCTTTGAATGTTAGACCCCTCATTATAGAATAAGCTCAGATTTAGATATGCTCCTGTTGCATGCAATGGTGAATGTAGTTGCCTGTCCCACTTGGAATCAATAATTTTCCATATAGGGATATATTTAGATTCGTTTCCTTTATAAAAAGTCTTGATGGCCTCTTTGGCCCTATCCATGCCCTCATAAATATATCCCATTGCAGGGTTCTCTCCATCCATCAATCTTAAGACTTTCACAAGGGGCTCAGCGAAGCTGACAATCTCAGTCACTTTGTCCCACAAATTATCAGCAAAGACAAATGTTTTCACAGACATTGCTTCCGGTTTTGTGTTATCTTTCCAGAATACACATTGCTAGCTACAAAACATTCTTCTCAAAGCTTGGTACTCATACAAAAGGCTTTGGAGGGAAAGAAAGTTTGTAGCAAACCGTGTGATAGCTGGGCGACTATGCTCACCCTGTGTGAATTCCCTCATAAGGTTCAACACCCAAGCATGATTATAAATATACTTGGTAATATGCTTGCATTCTTGCACAATGTCTTGCACCCACTCCAAGTTCCCAATGTCCTCTAGCATCAAGTCTATGCAATGGGCAGCGCATGGAGTCCAAAAAATGGTGGGATATTTGGCACAAAGCAACCTTCCAGCGACCACTTAATTTGCTGCATTGTCCGTGATTACTTGGACAACATTTGCAACCCCAACTTCCTCCACCACATCAACCAACAATGAAAAAATCAAATGTGCATCTTTTACATTTGCAGATGCATCAATGGATTTTAGGAACATGGTTCCTTTAGGGCAAGCTACAACAAAATTTATTATTGTTCTACCCCTCTGATCTGTCCTCTTAGAACTTGCTTGTTTAATGGCTTCCAAAGCAGCTACCATTTTAGTAATGACTTCATTAGGGTAACTTTGACAAGCACCCACACCATGCCCAGGAATTCTGGCTAAGTGGTATTTCAACCTGTTTATGCCTGCATACATTGTGGCATTGCAATAATTGCACTTGATATTGTGGTCATTACCGGCAATGAGTTGTTGACCATGTGCCCAGGCTGAATCACGAGACTGTCTGAAACCCTTTGGTGGCATGGTAACAAAATCTGGAAGAAAAAAAAAATAAATTTAAAAATTTTTTCGATTTTAATTTTGTTTTTTGGTTTTGAACTTTTTTTAATTTGCAAATTTTTTTCGTTGTGTGGGTGAGAAACTCAGCCACACAGCGGCCCTGTGTGGCTAAGTTTCTCACCCACAAGCATTCCCAATCAAAAAAAAATTGCAAACATCTAAAAAAAAAAAAACAATACATGGAAAACATTCTAACTAGGTTCATAAAGCCTACCTGAAGCTTAGTTTGATCCAGTGAAGCCTCCTTTAGCCTCCTCCAATAGCTCCTTCACGCTCCTTTAGCTTCACTCTCACTCACAAAAATTAGCCAAACACTCAAATGACAAGTGAATGAGAAATAGAAGGGAAAGAGGTTCTTATAAAGTTTTTTTTTCCCTCCAATTTCCCTTTTCCTCCACGTCATCTCCAAAAAAGAAAAAATAAATAAATAAAATAAATAAATCGAATTTTTGGACAGTTTAAATGTTTTGTTGCGCTAAGGGTCTTATAGGGGTTTGATAGGGGTCCTTTATTAAACCCACAGGTCTTATAAGGGTAAGAGGGTCTAGTACTAAACCCGAGGGGTAAGGGTAAAAACCGAGGGTTTGATGAAGTTTACCCGTTCGCCCTTATGACCCGTTCTTACCCGCAGGTTTTATAGGGGTGGTGCTTCACTGGTTTCAATGGATAATAAAAATCATCCTCACATAATGTCCATAAATTTATAAAATTGCATAGGGTTCCAGTTGCTATTTTTTAATGTGTATTATAACAAGCTTTTCCTCTCGATGGAGTTATTACTAGAGTTAATAACTAGTTATTTTTATTTATAACCAGTTGATCCCATAATAACTGGTTACATATTTCAGAAATTAGTTCTGAAAATAACCAGTGGGTATAAAATTCAAATTCCTTATTCTAATTCCCCGTATACATGTGAGTGTCGATGGAGTTTGAAGATGGAAATTATCATTGTTCTATTATTTTGGAAATGTTTCAGATTGTTCTTTGTTCTTTTGGGGATGTATCATTACATGATCTTATAATTTTTTTATAGGGTTTCAGTTTTCAAAATATGGAATTCCTTTTACATTATTTTATAAGGTTTCAGTGGTCACAATACAATGGAGTTTGAAGATGGAAATTATCATTGTTCTATTATTTTGGAAATATTTCAGATTGTTTTTTCTTCTTTTTGGGATGTATCATTACATGATCTTATAGTTTCTTATAAAGTTTCAGTGGTCAAAATATGGAAACACTATTTCAAAAATTAGTTCAGTTATTTAGAAACAACTGAATAACTTTTTTGCTATGATTTAATGATTTTTTTGTGATTAAAGCATTTATTTAATCAAGTAAATAAGTAAATGATTAATAAAGAAAAAAACTGTATTATTTAATTTGCTTCTCATTAATTTTTCTTAGGGCTATATTGTTCTTTACTTTGATAATTGCATTTCATTATTTCCATATTTAAATTCACCCCATAGCATCATTCCATTATTCAAATTTACATCATTATTCAGTAACATATGCAATTATGTAAAAAGAACGATATCATCATCATCAATGCAACTGAACATAAAGGAATAATAGAAGAAAAGCATTCACACATAGAGACTCCAGGATTGGTCGAAGACCAAGGCAAAACCCATTATGGGGAAAACCCTTTCAAATTCTTTTTCTTATTAGATTGTCATTGAATGATTTAGCAAAAGAGAGTTACAATGATCCATATCTTCATCTATACAACTATCCAGCAAAAGTCAACTAAACAATATCCATGAGATGAACCCAACCATGCTCATACTCAAAACCTTGATTCAGAAGCCTATAATCACTGTCATTGTTTGTGGTCAACTGTCGAACCCTGCAGTCAATGAGCGAAAACTTCGATCAACGGAAAAATGCAACTTTAGGTCTCAATCGCAAAGAGGAAGTGGGCATGCGAGCGACTAGGAGCTTTCAGTCGCACCCTTGAGCCTGCAAGCCAGCGACCAGTCGAATTTGTCCTTTGGTAAGCCTACGACTAAGAAACAAAACCCTAGAAAAATATGCACGAGCTTCAAACCCTGCAATTTCACCTTCGTGCAAACCCATTTCTTCACTGACCTGCCTCACCCCTGTGCAAGCCAAAAACAAGAAAGAGAATAGAAGAATGATCCATGATGATGTCCAAATGAGGCGGAGGTCACTTGTATTTATAGTCTTCCAAGGGTGTCCAATTTGCCTTAGGGCCGACCTAATCAAATATGCGCATGTGGGCTTATAATTCAAAATTGCACTTTCCCTTATCCAAATTGAGTGCTTCAATAGTCAAAATTGGTACTATCGAAAAGAGAATCTCGTCCCATGGTTGGAATTTATCACTGAGCTGCCAAATTAACACTCCCTCTCAACCAGGGAGAAATTTCAACTGCATCATGTAATCATCGCATGTATCCTATCATCAAATCATATCAGGTCTCAAGTATCTTGTCATCAAATGTCATCACTGCTCATCTCTACTTATCTCTTGATTGTCTCTGCTCATATGTTGAACATTCTCGAATCTAAAAGAAGAAGAATTTGACATTGGAGAGGATCCTAAGCGACCATCCTCTATTCATCAAGGAGCCACTGTTACCACTCGGAATCACTACCAGCAGGGAGCCCAATGCTACCACTCAGGAAACATTAGCGGGGAGCCAAATCTACGACCCACATCAACATCGAAGAGCACATCTCAAAATCACATCGGGGAGCACATCTCGACACGGAATCTCATGGGGGAGCAAAACATCTCCAACCCCATATCGAGCGATAGGTGATATAGGATAGCACATCTCAACCCATCATCTTATTGCTTGTCGATCTTCCCAACAATGACCCTCAAAAATCATGTGGTAGAACACTTGCATCATAATCCGAGCTTGGGCTAGATACCCGACTTACCAAAAGGTAAGGATCACATGCACCGAGCCTCCTCAACTCATTGCCCAAACAGGGAGGGGCAATCCCAACAAGCCAGGCTTGTGGGTATGATGCCAACTGGGGTATACTCTACAAAGACCAAAATAGGGAAGAAACATCTCCAACCATATGGGTAATAGATAGGGGTGATACACTATTGTGTAGAGATCCTTCAACCCCAGGAGCCCTCCATCTCAATTCCACACCCTGGGAGCTCAAACAAGGGGGAAGAGTTGGATTAGTGTTCTCAATCAGTGATGCTCTCTATAGATCAGAAATATATCATCGTGCTCATATCTGGTAATCATTATGTCTCAATAGAAGCAGTCTCCTCTTCACACAGGGCATCAAATCAAATATCATATTAGAACAAAAATATACATATCACAAAAAGGATATCATAGTCATCCTCCCTCTCACGGAGGTAGAAACCACAAGCCTAGGCTTGTCTCATACAGCAGCACTGTCTCAATATATGAAGGTATCTCAGTCCCAGCTATATACAGGATTCTCTGTCAATCGGATCCACTCATTATTATTGCAATGTATCCCTGTCATATTCAGAACTTGCCCAAACAACTTTCTAAAGAGCTTTTTCATCTTGCCTCACAGCTGGTCATGCCAGCAACATCGTACTCAATCTCAGTCATGCTTAAAGCTACAGACTTCTCATCCAAAACATCATGGAAGATCTCATACTAAAGCAACACCCAAATGTGCGTATCTCATCAACAATGATCCCAAACAACATCAGTAAATCCATGCAATCACATATCACAAGAAGAATGTCTCTGACCAAAAATAGATCATCCCATGCAAATATCTCGAAGTGAGCTCGGTGGCAACTCAATGCGTATGAAGCGGTTTAATTATGAATTCACTCAGGTTATATATATATATATATATATACATATACGGGTGTTCAAACGGAATATCAATGCTTCAATCAACTGTCGATTGCCAAGTCAGATTCAATAACATATCTTCATAACTTCTTGAAATTCAATCGGAATGTCCAAGGATTTGCATTTCCACTTTCTTTAACAGCTTCACTATATAGATTTTCTTTTCCAAACTTTAGAAATCGATTCATCATGATTCATTATTTCGAGCTTCAAATGCTAGCTTCCTCTTACTTTGATCATCAAAGGGTCATTACTTGTCAGGAATAGATCGTCAACATATAAAACCAAAATCAAAGTCATACCTTAGACCACTTTTGAAGTAGATGTTTGGATCGACACATCTTTTTGGCTTCACCCAGTAACTGTCAATGTGGTCATACCAAGCTCGGGTAGCTTGCTTCATACAATGCTTTCTGCAAACATAACACTTTACCAAACCAATATGCTCAGCCTTACATAGGTCAATATTGTGCAATCAAATCAACTAAGTCAGCTTATCAAACCTTTAGATACCAGATCAATATTGATATCATAATCATCAATATCACTGTATCAAATTCTTTAGACCAGGGGACAGGTAGAGCTCTCATCCAAATATCAAGTTATGACTTCAGCTTTTATCATGCCAACAAGTTGTCATTTATCAAGCAATATCAAACCAAACTTCATCAAGTCATCCTCATGATCATAATATAAATTATTTTTGTCACTAGATGCAAATGCATACACCAAGGAAAGTCATGCAAGTTCCATCCATTTATCGTGAGATTACTTCATACTGAATCACAATTTTTAATACTTCAATCATTGTGCTAAGGACAATGAGGCCAATACAAAACCAATATTAGTCACCGAAAGTTACTATACCCACATAGCACTGTCATCAAGGCAAATCATCAGTCGTCAAGTACCAAATCAGATCAAAACTCTATCTTGTCATCACAGTGAATTCAAATAATCCATAAGCCAAAACATAGCTATGAACCATCAAGCATCATGTCAAAGTTCTAAAACACCATCAATCATTCAAGCCAATATGCTCACTAAGTCAAGCTAATAGGTCAAATCTTGTCAAACCCATGTAATTGTTATCATATACTGTCATACACTAGCTTCAATGAATAACATACTAATATGCATATTCCAGTCACCTGCAAACACAAGTTTAGTCAGCACATTCACATTCTCTCTAGAAAGTCAAATATTCAAACTTCCCTGCTCATATAAATTTCAGATGTCTGCTTCATATCTGTAGGACTGTCATACTCCTGGTGCATCCCTGATTTTATGCATAAAGCTTCAGATTTTGTGACCTACAGGCATAACCGCACCCATAGGCTTTCTTCATTGTAGCTGAGAGGCTACAATCGTACCCTCAGGCTTGCTTCTCTTCTTAGACCGGAACTTGTTGCATACCAACAATATCATATATTTGTCTATTCATGCCCATAAATCATACTTCAACAGTAAAGAATCTTCTATAGATATAATGAAAATGATAATGGGAGTAGGGATCTTATGGAGAGTTTCTCCCTCTTAATGAGCAACCCCTTCAACCAATATTATTCAAGTCATCAACTTGTCTATGATATTGTCATGCATCAGCAGAACTGTTAAATCATAAAGTCAAGCTTATCATGTTCTAAAACTTATGTCCATCATGGCCATAACATGTTAGTGTCAGCTACTTCATCATCACATCATGACATCAATCTTTCATCAAGGATTAGTGTCAAGTAGCTAATAGGAGTATACTTCAAGGATCGTGATCACAACATCACTTCTTTATCACATAATCAATACATCAAATCAGGACATTCAATTTTATCATATGTCATAACTAATAAGCACATCAAAACATAACCACAACAACAAAAAATCATGAATATTAACCTCATTGTTACACTTATATCATCATGGCTACCATGCTTTTCACAAACATTATCAATATAGTATCAAGTTACCATCTATTATAATCAAGGTGCTAGCCTTCTTTTGGGATCAAGATATCCAAAATGATAGATGCTAGCCAAACATCAGGTATACCAATATATCGAAGATCAATATAGAATCAAGAAGTTCATCGTGTCTAAAAGGTAAGATAATTGTTCACTACCAAGTGCATCATTTCATCATAGGTATCATGAATCAAACTTCCTTTCATATGCATACATGAGCCATTTGAGAAGGTGATATTCTCATCACGTCTTAGGGCTTACCTTGCCATCAATATTGCAACCAGAACATAACATTGAAACAACACCATACATACCTTGTAGTGTTTAGATATCTGTGCACCTTCTTATTTTACATTGGCAGTTGTAGCACTTTGTCACCTTTTCATCAAGTGCCTCTTTACCTTTTCCAAGGCTAGTTCTTCTCTTCCTGAACTAGCCATCTTTCTTGCATCTCAGATGATCCTCAAGAAGGATCCACTTATCATATCTCATCAAGAAATTAGAGGTATCCAAATACTCACATATACATGCATGAAGTATAAGTAATAATCAAAACAATAATCAGATCAATAAGTCTAAACAAAAGTAAATACATAAAGGAGCACCATAAATCAAAAAATACTTATCTTCCATGAGAGGTGATCATCTCCTTCTTGAACTAGCCTTCAAGAGCCATCATTGTCCATTGTCCACCAATATTTCCACCAACTTTATCAGCAACCAGGCCTAATAGAGACTATCCCATCTAGGGTTTCATCAAATTTATCACAAGTGCTTGAGCATCTTCACATTGATCATGCTAGGGTTTCTAAATTTCATATCTCAAATCTTTGCCATAAATCAGGGTTTCTCTCAAACCCTAACCTCATAATATCCATCAAACGCTAATACACAAATTTCCTAAGGTTAGCTTCAAACCCTAGTATTCTTTTAGGGCTCCACCATCTTTTCTTGATCCCATCAGAGGTGTCTCCATAGCGGTGATCTTCAATGAATTTTCTTCAACCCAGATCTGATACCATGTTAATTTTTCTTAGGGCTATATTGTTCTTTGCTTTGATAATTGCATTTCATTATTTCCATATTTAAATTCACCCCATAGCATCATATCATTATTCAGATTTACATCATTATTCAGTAACATATGCAATTATGTAGAAAGAACAATATCATCATCATCAATGCAACGGAACACAAAGGAATAATAGAAGAAAAGCATTCACACATAGAAGCGCCAAGATTGGTCAGAGACCAAGGCAAAACCCACTATGGGGAAAACCCTTTCAAATTCTTCTTATTAGATTGTCATTGAATGATTCAGCAAAAGAGAGTACAATGATCCATATCTTCATGCATACAACTATCCAGCAAAAATCAACTAAACAATATCCATGAGATGAACCCAACCATGCTCATACTCAAAACCTTGATTCAGAAGTCTGTAATGAAATGTCACTATCTGCGGTCAACTGTCGAACCCTTCGGTCAACGAGCGAAAACTTCACAAAAAAATGCAACTTTAGGTCTAAGTCGCAAGGAGGAAGTGGGCATGCAAGCAACTAGGAGCTTTCAGTCGCTCCCTTAAGCCTGCAAGCCAGCGACCAGTCGAATTTGTCCTTTGGTAAGCCTGTGACTAAGAAACAAAACCCTAGAAAAATACGCGTGAGCTTCGGACCCTGCAATTTCACCTTCGTGCGAACCCATTCCTTCGCCAACCTGTCTCAGACCTGTGCGAGCCAAAAACAAGAAAGAGAATAAAAGAATGATCTATGATGATGTCAAAATGAGGTGGAGGTCACTTGTATTTATAGCCTTCCAAGGGTGTCCAATTTACTTTAGGGCCAACCTGAACAAATATGCACATGTGGGCTTATAATTCAAAATTACACTTTCCCTTATCCAGATTGAGCGCTTCAATAATCAAAATTGTTCCTCTCGAAAAGAGGAATCTCATCCCATGGTTGGAATTTGTCAATGAGCTGCCAAATTAACACTCCTTTGGAATATTTCTCACCTCTACCTCCAAAATGCCCTTATGCTCTAGAATGAGTTTACATATCCATGAGGGGAGTATTTGTTTGTGTCACCACCTTGCTGCCAAACTTCTTTTTAAAACATGGAACATGGAAGACATCATAAAGTCTTCCCTTGTTTGGAATGCCTAGTGCATAGGCAACCTCCCCAACTTTCGCTCACACTCAATATGGGCCATGTTACCCACCAAAATAGGTAACCCTATAGGAGAAAAAATTTCTCTATCCTTGACAGCCAGTCGGTCAGCCATGTAGCCAATACCTGCTGATATGCCATTTTCTCTGCCACTTGCATAAACCATATACTTCTCACCCATTCAGCATGAACATTAGGATGAAGGTGGGCTTCTACTCAAAAGGCACTTTAATCAATTTGCAATCGGGTACTTATGCTTGTTTGTTCTTTGGGCATTTGATATGGATTACTAGGTGATATGCAAGAAAGATGGCCTTTGATTGTAATCTTGTTCTCTCACCTTAAATGGAGAGTTAATCTTCAATTCTAGTCTAGTGGGACCTCCCCTAATGGCTCAATGGGTATAAGAGAGGCACTACTTGGGAAGCCCTGATTGAGATAGCGCAGTTCCATCTATCCCTATATCATACTTAACACTTTCCATCATACATTACAAGCCCATATCTCAGCCCCATTGTTTGGGTTCAATTGACCATTGGTTCATTGGGATTTGGCACCCATACATCCACATACCTGAGTAAGGGCCTGGAAACTTTTCCCTAAGAGGTTAATGCAGCTAAAAGAAATAGAAAAAGCATATCATGGCCATAGAAAACTAAAATAAAGAATATCAAAATGCAAAAGATGGTCAAGAACATAGGCATTAGCACATGGGAAAAAACCTAGCATGAGCTCTACCTCATTATGTTCATCACTCGATTCCAGAGCATTTGTTGCTCCATTACATCATAAGAAGGAACCCTTGCATGTCCCAACCTCGATAAACAATAAATAGACTCATCATTAAGGGGTATACAACTTCTATGTCATTCAAAACAAGTTATAATCCTTAAGCTATGAGCAATAATACAAAGAAAAATCAAGTAAAAGTAAAAGGTGCACAAGAGGGGTGGAAAAACAAAGGCCAAGTTGGTAACTCATGCATCCACAATTGCTCACTCCTCACATCTATACACTCAAGATGTGGATCCCCATCAACTAGTCCCTTTGACCATGGCACTTGGCCATGAAGTCTAGTCCCCTCCGCGACCATCATTATTATTCACTAACACCTATCAATTGAAGGGTGAACTAAGGAAATGTTACTTCCCCTTAGGGGCTCAACACACCTAATAGGGTTGTCCTTTAGGCTTTAGCCACTTCTATCTAGGGAGAAAACACCATTGCGAGTTCACGGCCCTAATTTTGGAAAGGGGTCAAGCTTGGTTCACTTAGATGCAATAATGATTTTTGTCCCTGATGATTGATTGCTTTCACTAGAATCTATGTTGTGATTGTCAGGTGGTTTAGCAACCCATGTCTGGGGCACCTTTGCACATGTGCCCAGGCCATTGGAGAAGTATATTGGCACTAACAGGTGAAGTGTTGAGAGCCTTAGGCCTCCTAGTAGCTGCAACATGTCACACATGGCCCTAGGCACCTCCTGCACCAAAGACATTCTTCCACTTCGCATTGGTTTGATGATTCTTCAAGATGGCAAACATGGACCCAGCATGCCCTCAAGCCAGCCTCAGCACCAATTGAGGGATGGCAGTTGATTCAGGGCCCAAATGAGGATGGTCTCACCTTCAAAGACTAGGGAGGGTTAGTGGCACCTAGAAAGCCCTCAACATTGGAGCAGAGGTGAACACTTTGAGCAATTGGAGACCCGTAGAGACCACTTTGTGGTGCCCTAGCTAGATTTTGGGACCAAGCCATTGAGGTGGATTTGAGGGCCAACCCTCAAATCATGATTTTCACATGCTTCTACATCACATTTGACACCTTATAGCACTTCGACATGGAATTTGGAGGCTATTCTATGTGTGACGTCAACCCTAGAAGCCTAGTAGCTCACACGTGTGTTGAGAAGTGCAGCTTAGGAGGTACTCCCACAACCCTTGGGGTACTAGGTTGTGTGGAGTTGATCCACGAAAATGAGCTTTCATTGAGCAAAGTACCCAAGCAGTGACCTTTAGGCCCAAAGATGTGCACTAAAGACCCAAAAGAAATTATTGTTTATTCTAATTAAAGTAGAGGATGCAGCTAAATGAATTAAAGGGCTCCTAACACACTAATTGGAGAGGTATATATTACTGAGACCTTGAGAGCCTATTCACACAAGTTAAGTATCATCAAGTAAGGAAGACTAGCCATCAAAGTGAGTTGCAACACCTCCAAGAGGAGACCGGGTTGATCTGTGGAGAAAGAAGTTTGTTCTTATGTGATTAGTTTGGCAATTTGGAGAGGCAATAGTCTAGCGAAGAACTGAAGTTATGTTCTGAGGTAAAGGGAGGACTGAAGTCTTAGTTTAAGGGCCAAAAAGAGCTCTGTGTATGCCCAAACTTGTCGAGGGTTATCACAGGAGGTCTGAGCTTGTTTTGTCTAACCGCAGGACGACTTAGACCAGGTCAAGTGACCTCAAACAGAGGGTTCGAGTTATGCCTAGAGGCTAGACGTTGACCTCAAAGACTTGGACAAAGGGACCGAGTTGTGTTTATAGGCTGGACATGGACTTCTACAGTAGGCCGAGGAGGTGTGATCTATTGTGAAGCAGATTACAGTGACCTGTGTTGACTGATGTGAGAAAAGGTTGTGTATGGTGGCTAATGAAAGAAGTTTGTTCAAACAAAGGAGGGTTTGAACAGATGGCACTAAAAGCTAATATACAATGAGTCATAAGGTTGATTTACTATGAGCGCTTAAGTGACTAGAGGGCCAATGTACAATGAAATATAAGGTTAATTCACTGTGAGAAGCAAACTTATGTTGGACCTGATTCATGCACGGTATTTGGAACAGCAAAGACCCTTCCGAGCAGCTAAGTGCAGAAGCATTGAAGGTGCAATATCTTTATGAGAAAGGTGGCAAAGGACCCACCAAGTACACCAAGGACAAGAGGACTAAAAGGGTTGTAAGTGAAGGTCATCTACAACAAGTAAGTCAAGCAATTTGTTTCTTATTGTTTGGGCAGATTGACAGTCAAACATTGTTAACTTCAAGCCCTAGTTTTCCTTGCATTAAGGCTTTGTAAGGGACATGATCCCTAATATGGGAACCCTATGTTTGTTTTGTTGAAGTTGTAATAAAAACAAGTTTTGGGTCTCCAAAATTTGTGTACTTAATTGATTCATTGTTTTTACATTTCCGTTGTGCAAAGTCCTTAGAGTTGTGTGTATTTCAATGTGTTTATGATCGTGTTTAGACATAGACCTGATTCTGAAGTACTAGGAAAAATCAACATGGTATCAAAGATACTTTGAAGGGACAGTTGAATCAGAGTGTGCACAATGAACAGCTCAGGAGGGAGTTGGTTGCCTTGTTGTTGAAGGACTAGCAGCATGGCGAAGTTGGCTAGTAGTCTATGATATGAGGATAGTTTGGATGGGTTGTCCAACTGTAGTCCGTGGAAGGAAAGGATCAAATTGGTCTTGTTGGTCAACAAGATTTGGTAATTCGCTGACAAGGAAATTCAAAAACCAACAGACCTAAGGAGTTGGAAGTATATGAGGGTTGGATGTGAAGGCTAAGCTCATCATCCTAGATGGTGTCAAGGATCACTTGATACCTCATCTAACTGGGAAGAACACTTCACGAGAAATGTGGAAGGCTCTTTAAGATTTTTTCCAAAATAAGAACAAGAACCGGTTGTTGGTATTGAGAGAGAAGCTTAAGAACACCAAGATGTTGGATGGTGAATGTGTGGCTTTGTATCTAACAAGGATTTCTCAAGTTCGTGATGAGCTAGCTACCATTGGAGACAACATTCCAGATTATGAGCCAGTGAGGACTGTTTTGAAGGGCTTTACCAAGGAATGGAAGCCATGTATCAAAGGGATAGTTGCTCAAGATAAGTTACCATATTGGAACAAGTTATGTGACGACTTCATCTAAGAAGAATTACGAGACAAGGATCTTCGTAAGAAGAAGTCCACTCAAGAGAACGTAGCGCTTGCAGGAAAGATGAAGGTAAAAGCAAAGGACTTAAGTAAGGTAAAGTGTTATACATGTGGTGAGCATGGTCATTATGTGAGTAAGTTTTCGCGTTGAAAGAAGGGAGACAATGAAAAGAAGAAGGAGATAGTGATGGCTGCTACATCTTCAGCTGAGCTAGATGACTTCTCAAGAAGGTTAGAGGAAGATTTTGCTCTGGTTTCTCATTTCTCTGAGGTTGCCATTGACGAGGGTTCATGGTTCATTGATAGCTGCGCATTAAAGCATATGACAGGATCGCGATAAGTTTTTGAGACTCTAATTGAATGGGACTCAAATTTGCATGTGAAGGTTGGCGATAAGAGTCCAAAGACTGCCAGAGGGTCAGGTGTTGTGCTATTCAAGATGAAGTCAAGTGGGATACTGTGAGCTCAAGATGTGTTGTGGGTATTGGAGCTCAAGTGCAACATGTTGTGTGTCTCAGTGATTGAGTTGAAGGGGTTTGAGGTGATATTCCGAGATGTGAAAGCAATATTCAGGCCCAGAGGCTCTAACTTTGTTGGAGCGGTGATTGGAGTTAGGGAGAGTAGTTTATACAGGCTCATGGGCAAGCTTATAGATCAAGGGAAGTAGGTTCCTGAGATTCAGGAGGAATTGAGTTCGAGAGGGAGTTTGCAAGTTCAGAGGGAGAATCTGCAACAGAAGAAGAGTGCATGGTCCATGGGGAGTAAGGAAATTTCTATAGCTGTTAAGAAAGAACCGTGGAATGTGCTCAAGCCTACATGAGAAGAAGAAAAGAGAGGTTTCTGGTGGTAGGGACACTACTGAGGATAGTGTTGTTCATTGTACAGGGTTTATGTTGCAGTGGTGGATGCCAAAGATTGGGCTATTGTTGCTGACAAGTTACTTCTGAGCAGTGGCAATACCTCCCTCGCTAAGAGGGAGTGTTGAGCAGTGTAGCTTGGGAGGTACTCCCACAACCCTTGGGGTATTAGGCTGTGTGGAGTTGACCCACAAAAATGAGCTTTTGTTGGGCAAAGTACCCGAGCAATGGGCTTTAGACCCAAAGATATGGGCTAAAGCTAGGCTACTTGAGAGTGAGAAAAGAAGCAGGAGCGGGGAGTGACATTTTCAAAAGCTTCCAAGCCAGCAGCGATTTTGGGAGCGAACTTTATATAATATATATTTTGATGCATATATGTCAACAAAAGAATGTAGAATGATGAATTAGTGATAAAACATAAAAACATGGATTAAACCATATAACACCATTCATCTAGAAGTTATAATCTTCATCAACCATAGGTCCACAAATCACAAGTTTTCATTTATATAGCATGTAAGGGTGCACATAACCAAAATAGCATTGAGTGCAATCCATCTCTAAACTGAAAATACATCAACAAACAGGCTCTAGATGGCCTCTAGCATCCAAAAAAATCATGCTACAACAAATAACTGCATATCATCAAAATCATTGCCTATCTTGGGATCTTTATCATTAATATCACCCTCTAAACAGTAACATAAGATAGAAAAATCGTAGCATGTCAAGTCAAGATTTTGTATGAGTGATGGGTACATGTTTAGTAGGCTCATGATAGAGGAGTTCGACAACCAATGTCACTAACATCAAGGTACATATAGGGCTTGGTGCTCTTGATTAAATACGAGTTCCATACCCTAGTACATGACAAAATCCAATGGAAGCATGACAATATCCCCAATCCTAAAATCTTGAAAAACTAATAAGTTTGTTGGATTTTGAGTGAGATCTAAAATTCCACTTTCCCCATATGAAATCCAATGAGGTCGGAACCACTCTCAAACATCCCGAGTCATTTCATGGTAATGTTAAAAATTTAGGTAAAAGGATGAAAATGAAAGATAAAGCCTAAAGGAGAATGTCATTTTACCATGAATTGCATATCAATACTAGGGCCATAGGCTTGAATATTAAGTTGCCCCAATCAAAAATTATTGTTTCCAATCTTCAATAGCTCCCTCTATTGCTCCTGAATTGACATGGACCGCAATTTTTTTAGAGAGTGCGCTCCCAAAATTCGCTCCTGGTGCACTCCCACTCGGAGTGCGCTTCAGGAGCAGATTCGAGGGAGAGGGGAGTGGGGTTGGAAAATCTGGAGACTTGTATATTATAACTTATTTTCCGTAGCTTGATAATTACTTGCGATGTTAGATGTTCTTTTATTACTTCTTTAATTTTGTTCATCAAGCAATTACCAAAAACAAAAAGATCACAAAGAGACAGAGTACACAAGATATAGGCTCCAACCGGAGAAATGATTCTCTTCTTCTTCAAAATCTGCTTACAAAAGAGACTTCCAAGACCCAAAGACCCAAACCAAAAACCCTCCAAGACCTAAGTCAGCCCCCAGCAAGATCTTCCTTGAGACAACTTCCAGTGCTTCAATACTGTTATACTGTTAATGCAACTTCGACCCCATCTATAGAATTTTGGCCTTGCAATTTTGGCCCATGCAACTACTTCAGAATTTCGACTTCTTTAAGTGGGTAGCTTCACAAACCCTAGCAAGATAGAGAGAGAAAGATAACCCTTGACAAACGTCGACTTCTGCTCCTCTTCTTCATCCTCCAACTACTCTTCTTCACCTTCGCTATTGCAAATCGAAGTAGCTTGAGATGAGTGTCCAAATGAGGTTGAGCTCCCTTCTATTTATAGCCTTCTTGAGGGTCGAATAGCCCTCCCTTAAGCCGACTTGTCCTTGCTCTTGGGCTTATCCATGGCTTTTACATGATAAAATAAATATTTTTCTTCATTACAATGACTCCAAATGGGACTATGACACATGATCAATATTATTCTTTATCCTAGAAAGACCTAAAAGACCTAAAAACACGAAGAACATGCTTTTGGTTCAAAATTGAGTATGAAACCCATACTCCAAAATAAAATATAATTTCTCTTTCTTTCATTTTTCTTTCTTTATAAAGAATATACAATGTAATGATTACAACTATATCATAATGAAGACCGAACCTAGTTACAATTTTCAACGCGAGGGAGGGGGCTCCCCCACAACCTTGAGCGAAAGACCCAAAAGAAATTATTTTTTACTCTAATTAATGTAGAGTAGGCAACTAAATGAATTTAAGGGCTCCTAAGACACTAATTAGAGAGGTATATATTGATGAGACCTTGAGAGACTATTCACACAAGTCAAATCTCATCAAGTAAGGAAGACTAGCCATCAAAGTGAGCCGCAATACCTTCCAAGATGAGACCAAGCCGATCTATGGAGAAATAAGTTTGTTCTTATGTGATTAGTTTGGCAATTTGGAGAGGCAGCAGTCTAGCGAAGAAGTGAAGTTTTGTTCTGAGGTAAAGGGAGGACTGGAGCCTTTGTTTAAGGGTCGAAAAGGCCTTTGTGTATGCCCAGACTTGCCGAGGGTTATCACAAGAGGTCAAATCTTGTTTTTTCTAACCGTAGGAGGACTTAGACCAGGCCAAGTGACCTCAAAGACTTGGACAAAGGGTCTGAGCTGTGTGTAGAAGATGGACGTTGACCTCAGAGACTTAGACAGAGAGACTGAGTTGTGTTTATAGGCTGGACGTGGACTTCTACAGTAGGTCGAGGAGGTGTGATCTATTGTGAAGCAGATTATAGTGACCTGTGTTGACTAATGTGAGAAAAGGTTGTGTATGGTGACTAATGAAAGAAGTTTGTTCAAACAAAGGAGGGTTTGAACAATTTGAACTAAAGGATAATATACAGTAAGTCATAAGGCTGATTTATTGTGAGTGCTTAAGTGACTAGAGGGCTAATGCACAGTGAACTATAAGCTAATTCACTATGAGAAGCAAACTTATGTTGGAGTTGATGCATGCAAGGTATTTGGAGCTACAAAGGCCCATGTGAACAGTTGAGTGTAGAGACATTGAAGGTGCAATATCTATGTGAGAAAGGAGGCAAAGGAATTGTTATCGCTCAAACTAGCAGGGGTCCTAGGAGGGGATCCTATAGAGCAACTATTAGGTCAAGGGGCAACAATGGAGCAATAGTCCACTGTCACCTCAGTTAAGGCTCCCTGCTCTTTACAGACTTTCACCAATGGGAGGAGACCCGGTATAAGGGGAATCACTAGGAAGGATGGATCTATGAATGGATAGAAAGTGATTCCTACGGCCCATTCACAAGAGAGCCTCAAATAGATAGCTTGTTTGCTTCAAAAGCATGGTGATGGGCTCTCTAGGAAGGGTTAAGAGGATTCTTAAGCCCAAGTTTGGAGGATATGCCTTAACAAGGGGCTTCCTAGACCTAAGAATCCTTATGGAGAATTGGCCTCTATGTGATCTTCATGAAATCAAAATTGAAAAGTTGCGAAACCACACACGACCATGTGGACCCAAAATTAGGTTAAGGATATGGAGTTGATCAACCAAGGAGGGGCTTGAACTAATTAGGGAAGAGAAGAGGATCAAAGGACAAATTTTCGTTTGAGGATTGAATACAATGATCCAAATGAGGACACTAGCCAAGGGAAACCTAGGGCAAGAAATGGTCTCTAAGCTAGGGCTTGTTATATCTCGGGATCCCACCATCGAAATCCCTTCAAATTTGGAGGGCCTCTAAAGAAAACCCCAACACAATAGTGGACCAAAACTTTATATGTTTGGATGGCTACAATAAATTTCGTTGGATGCCCTAGGTGACCTATTCGGGCTAGGCGTAGAAAGAGAAGGAGAAGGCGAGAAAGATATTATTTTAAGTGACCACCAATGGTTGGATCAGTGCCTTTCCTTTGGGAGAGATGGAGTCAAGGTGAATTTGTGATTTGGAGAGCAGTTGGGATACAAGGGTAGCTAATAAAAGGGAAGCCCACACTTGGGTATATAATGTATAGGAGGGAGAAAATGTGGTACATGAGGTGCCCCAGCCTTGATTTTTCCACCCTTCTTTATATGCCTTTTGCCTTTTTATGATTTTTCTTTAATTCATTGCTCGGGGCTCAAGGGTAAGAGCACGATGTGTGAGATATAGCAGGGGATAGCCCCTTTTAAGGTAGGGTGTTTCATTGCCCACTAGAGGTTGGGACAACCATGGGTTCCTATATGATAAAGGGGGCTCATAGAGCCTGTAGGAACTAGGGTGATGGCCATGATGATGGGGTAAAGCTCATGTATTGGCTTTTGCCCACGTGCTAAATGTATTTGTCCCGTCCATCTTTTGCATTTTGTGGTACGTTTTCCTGTTGAATGTGGCCAACTGTGCTTTTACTTTTCTTTTTAGCTGCATCCACCTATGGCGCATCATTCTAGGCCTGACCCAAGGTTTGGTCAAGGGGAAGGGTAGAGCTAGCCCTATGTGGACCTAGTCGAGGAATGTGGACCTAGGTGGGAGAAATGATGAATGGGGTAATAATGAGAGGAAAGGGGGTAATATGTGTGGATAAGAGAGCAGGACCACACAACCAAAATCAGGGTTCCCTGTGAAATACCATCCCTAAAGCCAAATGGTCAGTAAAAGAGATCTAACGGGACTACAATCCAAAGTCAATATCAAAAAGGGTTCTAGGCTAAGTTGCACGAAACGGGGAAACGGGTACGAGTTTCCGAAACGGGAAGCAATACGAAACACGACCTCCCCAAATTTTGGAAACGAGGAAACGCGAATATCTATATAAATATATAATATATATAGATATATATAGGACATTAAAGAATTGCCAATCATAAAGATATATGATACATTCTAATTTATTACAATATGATAAATTGTCAATTGTCAACGCATAAACTATAAGTCTCTAAATTTAATCAATTTACTCATGAATCACCAATAAAGTAAAAATATCAAATCAGCCACGAGAATTTCTAAATTATGTTCGGGCTGATTGGGAGTCTCCTCCTACATGTCGAACGACTTAGTGCTCTTGATTAATACAAGTTTCAATACCCTATAACCTACTGCTTTCATATTGGGAGTCCCCCTGCAAAAGGCTTGGTTCTCTGATTAATACAGTCCATACCCAAGTCATGATAAATCCATGGAAACATTGCAATCCCCCTAATCCAAAATCCTGAAAAACAGTAGTCTGCTGGATTTGGAGTGAGTCTAAAATTCTACTTTCCCATACTGAAATCCAATGAGGGCGAAACCACTCTCAAACATCCTGAGTCATTTCATGGTAATGTTAAAAATTTAAGTAAAAGAATGAAAATGAAAAATAAAGGAGAATATCACTTTTACTTTAAGAATTTAACATTACCATGAACTACATATCAACACTAGCACAAAAGTTCACTAGGATAACCTAAACATAAATTAGAAAACACACTAAATTTAAATAAAAAAAACACACTAAGTAAAAAGTTGAAACGTGAGTCGTACAACCCTGAAACACGTTTCAAGCCGTACTGGCCACGTTTCAGTTTCATGAAACGTGGCAGTATGGCTTGAAACGCGTTTCAGGGCCGTACCAAACGCGTTTCAGCGTTTCACACCCATTTCCGTACTGAAACGCCCCCTTGCCCTACGTTTCCTGCAACATAGGTTCTAGGGGACAAGAGCACAGACCTAGCCCATTCTTTTCATCGAATCCCCCCATTAATCCATGCCTAGAAGTGTCCACGATAAGCAAACTACAATACTCAATTACCAAATGACAAGGCATACCTTTAGTTTTGGCAGGCCCACCTTCAAACATACGATCATGACAGATGGGTGAGGGACCACATGGCTGGCTCAGGTGGAGGAGAAGCAACACAACGAGCTAGTTGGTGGCTACAAGGGGTTGTTGGTTGCCTGCTAAGGACCATCTTGGAGAAAAAAGTTCTCCTAGGGATATCACCCACAAAATGGTGGATAACAAGCCCCAAATAATAAAATAATGTGTAATAATAACATCCCTTGGTGACAAGCCCACCAAGATAGCTCAATAACACAATAATAAGCCTCTCAAGAGAGTCGAGTGATCAATAAAGTGAATCATTGGGCCTTTGAGGAGGCCTAATGAAGTCCAGAATGTGCCATGATGTGAAAATGAACCTCAAACATAGTGGACAAGGGGTTGGCCCCTTTTTATCTAAGCAAATCCCTGTGGTGCCTCCAAGTGGGTGTGGAAGGCACAAGGACATCCTCATGGGTCTCCAAGTGGATCGAAAGTGCATGTAAACCATCTGTAAGGGCTCGAATAATGACATAAGCCCTCATCTAGACCCCGGATCATCTACCAAGTGTGTGGTGCATGTGTGGAGTTGATTGGGCATGGTGAACCAGGTGCATCATCCTCATCCAAAAGGTGGAACACAAGCAACCAATGAGTGGTACTGAGGATCCATGAAGTAATCTCTGCTATGGTGGAGACCCGTGGCTCTCAACATTCATCCTACAAGTGCCAATGTGGCCTTCTGAAGGGCTAGAACCCCATATAGGGAGACCAAGCCCCAAATGGAGACCCACCTACAATCCTACATAAAATCCAATGCGTGCAGTTTCCCTTTAATACAACAAATCATTAGAATAATCAAGTAAAAGAGCTTACAAGTCATGGAATCAATGGGCATTTCATGGTGGCATGCCCTTCCATTGCAGGTTTTGGCATGTACAAGTGTCTCGAAGCTCAATAAGGGGGTTAACCAAGGACCCTATTAGGTGGTTCCATCCTTTAAAGAGGGGACATGTCCATGATACATCCCTCAAGTGGTAGGTGGCAAATGATAAAGTAATGGAATAGAGTGGGATCAGGGGAATCATCCAGACCACATGTTATGGTACAAGGGTAGCTATAATAAGGGAAGCCCACACCTGAGTATATGAGTGTACGAGGGAGAAAATCGTGGTACATGAGTTACCTCGACCTTTGTTTTTCCACCCTTCTTCATGTGTCTTTTGCCTTTGATTGATTTTTCTTCATAACTACTTAGGGCTCTAGGGGATGAGAGCATGATGTGTAGTATATAGTAGTGGATACCCCCTTAAGGTGGGGCAGTTTATCGCCCACCAGAGGTTGGGACAATCATGGGTTCCTCAAAGATGGAGGGGGCTCATCTAAGGCCCATAGGAACCAAGGTGATAGCCATGGATAAGGGGATAGAGCTCATGTTTTGCTTTTTCCCACGTGCTAAATTTGTATGTCGTGGCCATCTTTTGCATTTTGTGGTACATTTCCTATTGAGAGTGGCCAAATTATGCTTTTTCTTTTCTTTTTAGATGCATCAACCTCCAAGGCATCATTCCAGGCCCGACCTAAGCTGTGGACAAGGGGAGGGGGAGGTTAACCCTATGTGGACCCAATGGACACATGTAGACCCGGATGGGAAAAATGATGAATGGGGCTAGAATGAGAGGAAGGGAGTGATGTATATGGTGTTGAGAAGCGGGACCACGCAACCAAAATCAAGATTTCCCATGTAGTTTCAACCCTAAAGCTAATGGCCAGTAAAGGAGATCCCACGGGACTAGGATACAAAGGTAACCGCCAAATCGAGTGAAGGAGACAAGAGTATGGACCTAGCCCACTCTTTCCGCCAAATCCCCTCACCAATCCATGCCCAAAAGTGTCCCTTGTAAATAAGGAAAATTACTCAACTATACCAATGAAAAGCCATACCTTCAAGGTCGAGAGCCCCACCTTCAAACATACGATCATAACAAATGAGCGAGGGACCACATGGCTAGCTCAAATGGCAGATATAATGGCACATCGAGCTATTTGGTGGCTACAAGGGGCTGCTGGCTTCAGGCTAAGGACCATCTAGGAGAAAAAATTTCTCCTATGTACACTACCCACAAGTGGTGGGTAACAAAACCCATGTAAAAGAAGTTTGGACAGCAAGCTAAAATACAGATATACGTTTATTTATCAATTGTCTTGGAATCCATGCAAATCTGCCTCAAATCTACCTCAAATTTACATTGTTAAAGCCTAGTTCTACCATATAAATATCAAAAATAGAAAACTTAAAACTCTAAAACTTATATCTATGACCATAGTGCCTTGGATTCCATAGTGATTAGAAAATTCAAGTGATCAATGAGAGTGACCTAAAAATTCAAGTAAAGCAATCAAAAGAGATATAGCTGCCAAATAAGATGGTGCCTTTATTCCAAAGTCACAAGTACTATAAAGTTTGGAGATATTGGCTTCTACTTCAAAGCACTCTATGGGAGGTCAAATCGCTTCCAAATCACCTTCTCTCACCAAGCCATGGGATGGAATCACATGAACAAGATGAGAGTGACATGTTATCCATTTGAATAGTATTGTTGCTAAGGTCCTGGCAACCTACTAGATGGGTCCACACAGGGTAGGGGCCTAGTGTCACATCAACCCGAGCCCCCGCTACTTAGGCCTAACAACCTCTTCAATGCCCAAGGGAGGAGTCCCAAAAATACACCTAGTTAATCCCAAACAAGACTAGTGCCTTACATGGGGTCACCTGGAGTGGATGTGTTCAGTTTTCAGAGCTGGTTCATTGTAAAATGTATGATTGTGTAGCAGAAAATAAACAACATTTTTAGAAGCACCAAAACATAAAAATATAGCTTGTAACCTATGAATTTTCGTCTGCAGAAAATAATATAACCATATATGCAATTTGTTGCTGATTTCGGTTACTAGTAAGAGAGTTACAAGTGAAATCAGCTTGGTGTCTTATGTCAAATGGTAAATTTTGCATAAAAATGCAAAGACAACCTATTTAGGCTGTAGCAACCACCCTATAGGTTCCTAAGCATTTCTAGACTAAAAGTCAGGGGCAGAGAGGTATGAGGGTCAATCTTGAGGCTTTTGGAACCTCCCTTCGACCTAAAATTGATGGAAAAATGAATATCTAGCAAGCTAGCTGCTAGAAAACTCTTTTCAAATTTTGGGTAAAATATTCTTGGTAAATTCACCCAGAAATTTCCAGATTTAGATTTATACTTTAAATTTGGCTGGAAATTATCTAAAATTTACTCCAAGTACAAGGAAATGCAGAATGTAAGCATGCTAGGATACATGGAAGAGGTTTGGTGATAGAATAACTCATATGAATGGCTAAAACCTCTCTTTTATTGCAGACCCAATTTGTTACAGCAAGAAATTCTTCAGATCTGCAAAACAAATCAGGTAGATACAAGTGTAAAATATACTAGAAATGATACTTGTACCTATCCTTGGTTAGTTTAACAAGTTGCACAATTTTCTCCAAGGAAATGCTTGCTAACTACGAAAAATAATTAAAAACCAGCAAGCTAATTTAGCCTAAACTAATTGCAGAAGATAAAAAGGTTTGAAATTTTTAATAGGAAGTGGTTTTTGAATTATACCTTTACTTTTGCTTACCTCACCCTTGTTGGAACGCAAAATTGACACCCTCTTAAGTAGATATAACCTACCAAAACCGAGGGAATTGGTTTGATCTTGAACAAAACTTGCCCCCACTATTGACTTAACTTTCTTGATAACTTTCGAACCTGTTTACAAGTGGCCTCTATCAAAGTGCCATCTTCAGCGTTCAAATCTTTTGTGTGATGAATACAAGACCCTACACAATTCGAAGCTCCCTCTAGAATGGTTAAGTTGCTTGGATCGATCCACCTGCAAAACAAATTGACAAAGTGGGGTTGCCCCCTAGTTTGTCTCTTCCGCATGATTACGTAGCCCCTCAATGACAAGATCTATCAGCTTTAACGTGATTTTATTTATTACCAAGAAAATTAAAATAAAAACCCCATAGCATATATCAAGAAAAAAAATTGAAAATAAGAATCATTCCACATAGTGCATATTAAAAACATATAGTAAGAGTTACCCAAATGAGCACTTTTATTATGATGGCACCAAACTCAAATGAAAACAACAGCAATAAAATGAGGGGAGGCTTCCCTTTTATAGAACAATTTGCAATGGCTAGTTGGGCTCCTCAAACTATTATTTTACTAGTCATCCACAAGCTAGAGACTTTGTAATTTTTCTCATAAAATATTTCATTACAATTTTTTGATTTCCCTCCAAAGGGTCAACTTGACTAGATTTCCCACTTTGGTTCATCAATCCCTTTACTAATGGCCTGGTATGGTCAAAGAATAAAAGTTGAACATAATAGTAGCTCAGCATTCCACTTATTTGCCTGGAGGAAATTTGACTTGGTCATTTGGAGGAATAATTTTTCTTCTGACAGCTAATTTCTTGGTCCATTGCCCAACTAATTGGACCATGAAGTCTCCAACGGCTAGTTAAACCCTCTAATAGCTAGTTGACTTCTTCAACAGCTAGTTTTAATTTATTTTTTTCTTTTACTAATTGGAATTTGACCACCTTTTTCGATTTCTTTGACGCCTTGATGAATTTGCCAATTCTACCACCTGGGTTTGCTATTACTCAGCCTGTTTCATCTAGGTCTTGCTTCATTTGACCAAATTATGCATGTGTTTCCACATCATCATTGTCTACCACTTCGTCATGCCATGTGTTGGATCTCTAATGCCCTTGGGAATTTGGAGAAACCAATACATGGGTTTTGTTCCTCTCGTTTTGTAGACTAATTTTGGCATATTACATGTCAAATTCTAACAAAATATGTCCTTGCTATGTCACCTGAAAACCTGTCCTACCATATCATTATGCTCAAGTGGATAATCTCTAACACCCTTGAGGATTTGGAAAATTTGAAACATGGGTTTTTCTTCCTCTTGTTGGGTGGAACACTTTTTATGTAATGCATGTGAAAATATACCCAATGCTCCCCCTATTCTACCACTGGAAATTTGTTTGACATATTGATCAAGTTTGACCAAGTTGTAACTAGCCACTGACACCTCTAATCAGAAAATAGGAACATGGTATGGACTCCTCTCATTAAACTGAACAATTTGAGACCAAGTCAACTTTTTGACCATCGAGACCACTTTGCATGGGAACCCTGTATTGCCTTGGGCAATGTGAAAGTTGTCAAAAATGATACTACCATGCATGAGAGTTGTTTGAGGAATATTGTACCAAAGTCAAGGCCAACTATAGACTCCATATACCTTAACCATGTGGTAAAGACATAGGTGCCCTTTGACATGGGTTGGATTGGCCCATATACTAGTGATCACCCCTACAAAAGTAGGCTTCCATAAAACCATGAGTTCTCAAGTAAGCTCACTAAGACCCTCTGATCTTATACAGGACAAGAGGGACCCAAAGTGAACTACAAGGGACCAGCCATGGTCCAACCAAAACAACAAGATACAAACAATGAGAACAAGACATATGCCTGGGATATCTAATACAAAACCTCACATGGTTGTTATAATACTTTGACATGTGACCTTGGGATTACAATGGTGGTGAAAAATGTTATAAATGTTTCTATGCACCCCTATTGACATGCGAGGTAACATTACCTCTAACTCTCGCTAAAATATATTGCCTCTCACACTCGCTCAAACCAAACATAATGGGATGGGATGATAAGAGAACTCAAGAAAATAATAGATGATGAACCCTCACTACTTCTCTAGCTCCTATAGATGGGTCTTGGGGGTGTACAAAGACTCTCTCTGAATAGGATAGATAATAATAATAGAAGGTTAAGTAACAAAGTCCTCAAGTAAGTCGCATGAGAGAGAGGAGAACGTCAAAAATAAGTGATAACCCTACCCAAAATAACCTCCAAATTAAGCATTCCATCTCAAGTGCATAAAAAGAAACCCACGCAAATGCCAAAGATAGATCAATAAGTATGCCTTCTTCCTAAAAATAGAACTTTGATGAAGATAGCACAAACCATGCCTAGAAATAGATGTAGGTGTCAAGGAATCTCCTAGAATACATCCTCCTATGTCAAAAATAGCTCTAGGTAAAGATATCACATTGATTTCCCAAAATACAACTCCAAGCATGAGTAAAAAGCTGAAATTCTTCTCAAAATGGGGGCACACTTATCTAGGTCAAATATAACACGGATGAGACCAACAATAGTATATGAGAAACATTCTCTTGGATTGTATTGTAGGTCCATATTTAGATGACTCAAACACCTTGCAAAATAAGACAAATAAACTAGAAATCAAGCTCCAAGAATCTCATACCCAAAAATAATAAATGAATCTCTAAGGAGGGAACATTCACCTAGGCCAGAATGGCAACAATGAAGCCCCCCGGAAAGCTTGAAGAACCTTCCTCATACCATGTGTCCAAGGTCTAGGTAAACCCAATCAATAGTGGAATCTACTAAGCTAGTGTGCCTTAGGTCTCCAAAAATAGAAAGTGCATCTCAAGTGGGGCTGACCAAGAGCCTCCTAGAATGATCTAGAATGTTCCCAACCCATTTACAAAAAATCAAACTTCATAGAATGTGATTAAATCTGATCCACATGCTATATGCAATGATGAGTCTACAAAAATATGACCAAATCCCAAGAAATCCCAATGCCAAAAATAGACCAAAATTCCATAGTCTTTGATTGCCACTAAATTTCACCCTCACATTGTACCTGATATTTGTATATGAAAATGCAATTATTTTAAAAAATCCAAAAAATTATATTTTTAGACATTGGGTTGACCAAGTTTTATTGGCTTTGACTAAGCCCCAAAATATCTCAAAATTTCACAAAAATGGACCCCCATGCTCATCTCTCCAAATGTTATCCAAATCTACTTCCAAAGTTCAAGAGAGATACAATTTCTAAAAATGGAAATTTTCCAAGATTGCAAATCTCGAAAAACTAAAGGTGCCCATTTGAAGAACTCAATATTGGGTCCCCAAAACTCTCATCTGCCACTAGATCGAGTTTTGAAAAATAGAAATAGTAAAAAATAGTCAAATCAAGATTTTGAAAGCTCCCATCCGACTATCCTAATCCTCATATTTACCCTCCAAAATCTAAATGTCAATCAATAAGGAAAGTCGGATCTAAAAATAGATCTAGAAGCCTATACTTGAAGCTTACTTAAAATAGCATAAAATGCATTGTCCTTTCGAAATATTGATCTCTAGAAAATCTCCAAACACCCATATACTACAACTCTAGAACAAGCTCTTGCTGGAATAATGCTTTGCAACAATGTACCCATATAACCAAGGTACTCACAAATCGTCATTTCCAAATGGTGAATTCTGAGTTTGGCTCTGTTGACCACTACGTGTCAACTACCCATAGTAGTACACCCCCTTTTTCGCAAAAGGGATAGCGCTTGATCGATACGTCCATGCCATTTGACTATAATCATCAGCTCGATCATGTTAAATTGTAATCCCAGTCTGCATGTGTAAATTTGTAAATAATCTTAGCAGATCTGTGTCATGTATGTATTTGCCTAGGTAAACCTAATTTTCTAGTGATGATCTACGTTCCAGAAGGTTTTTTGTCTCACCGACCCATGGTCAATAGAGTTTTCCTTCAGCCTAACCCCAAAGCTGGAATGGATTTTGTTAATAGAATCTTAGGGGACTCCTAGTGTACTTGGTCGAGTCTATGTAAAAGTAATTTGGAAATAATCCTAACTATTTGGTTAGGTTATTACAAATTGTTTGATTGCTAGATTATGTTTGTGTTCTAGAACTGGGTGGTCTATGAGGGTCTATGTCAAATGGGTTTTCCCCCTTGAGATGTAAAACTGTAAAAGTCATGATGTAAAGTGTCTTGAGGATTAGAAAATATTTTATCCCCTCATAAGTCCTAAGTCCTAGGTCCTAGATGATTTTTCCAAAGGCTAAGTTCGAGGATCCAAAAATTAAAATATATATATATATATATAA